>BMAO01005712.1:0-19697 GCA_019973975.1 Trichonephila clavata
AAAAACACAAATTTTTTTAAATAGTAACTTAAGCATTTTTTAAAAAAATAACTGGAGATCTAAGCCTTAAATCCGCACTTAATTACATAGAACATACGTTTGGGAGTACATACAAAAAATTTCACGGCTCTGATGAACAGGGGAAAAAAAGCATGAGGGATTAAAACTTTTATACCTTCAAAACTGAAATTCTGAGAAAAACGCATTTAAAATTTGTTAAGGCATAAAACAAAAACTTATAATACTGGTAATTTTTTAATATGTTATTTTCCAATGTATGTTCTACATTAAAATACTATGTCACCTGCATGGTGCTCAAAGCTACGGCTAACGACAGGCGTACAATCTAGCCCTATGGTCATGATGAATTTCGTTGACCTCGATCTGACTGCGTCAGACAGGTGGAATTAGTAACAACAACAAAATACTATTTTAATCAAACATGACTGAAAATAATATTTTAAATTCGAAGTATAATTTTACAAAATATTGATAGCATTTGTTACGACAAGATTACTCTCAGCTTAATCATTTAACTATTGGCATAAATATGCAATTAAAATATGATATCCTGGTGA
The DNA here is from genome assembly GCA_019973975.1 of Trichonephila clavata. NCBI lineage: Eukaryota > Metazoa > Arthropoda > Arachnida > Araneae > Nephilidae > Trichonephila > Trichonephila clavata. The sequence continues at coordinate 579 of BMAO01005712.1, forward strand.
TTATATTTGATTTCAATATATTGTAATGTGTGTGTTGAAAAAAAATAGCTTAAATATTGTATTAATATAATATTAATACATGTACATTATATTATATTGAGAAAGTTATTCTTAAAAGGTACTTTTAAAAAACTACTTGATAAGTTGACATATTACTTAATTCTTTTGAAAAAAAGAATAGAATTTAAATCTAGTTGAATTAATTTACATGTTATATCAAAATTTAGGCTATTTTTTAAAAATATTTTATGCTTTAATTTTTCTTCACGCAAAACAAAAGTGTAGATATTTTAATTGTGTGTGTGAAAGTTACAAATTCGAATATATTTGTCTTTTTCAGTCATATTTATTTTATAATATAATAAATTATTTTGCATTAACTTAAGTAATTGCAGATTAAATTGAGGTTTGAAAAATAATCATGAGAAAAATTCACAAAAATAAATAATATTTTAGACAACAGATGGTGCTAGCATTGTATTTAAAAAAACTATCTGAGTGCATATAGCGCTGTCTGGATCCAATCCTGGATAACTCGGCTGGCGGTTGCCAGGGGCCCCAAGCTGATGGACTCCTGTTGTTTGTGCAACAAAAAAAAATTTGCACTGGTACTGCAACCCCGATGATAACCCACGATTTGAATCGTATAACAATCAGTGTTGTCCTCATATATTATATGTAATTGCGGTTAAAAAGTTCGTTTTTTTTTTTTTTAATGTTTCCAGAACTTCGGACTTCAATATATGTTTTCGGTTTCAAGTTTTTTCTTAAAAATTTTATACGAGATATTTTAAAGACTACAAACAATTGCAATTGTTTAGTTCTTTCAAAAGAATTTGGCATTTGAAGGTTCGTGATTTATCGTTATCTGAATTTTGAAAATCGATCACTAAAACTGGTTCGAAATGTTGGAAGGATTGTATCAAAAAGTTAACTGAATTTTTTTGGAAACTAGTGAAAAAAGGTTCGATCGAATTTTTAATACTGAAAGCTTAATTTCTCCAAATCCAAAAGAAAATTTCTTGAGCTTGTATTCTTCAAATAAAAAAAATCTTGCACGGTTTCTTTCAACAATATTAAGAGACATGTATCTCTTTGTTATAGGTGCTTTCTATGAGCAGAATAATATTAATTTTAGTAGGAGACACTTTTATTTTTTATGTTCTTTGATTTTATACTTTTTAAAATTCAGTAAACGATTTTTCTTTGAATATCAAGCACCTCTAGAATTCTTTTTAATGATTCATGATATTTTTTGCATTTTCTAATTAATTATATATAGTTTTTATTTTAAGATTTCTTCTATTCAAAATTTTGTTTTAAAAACATTTTTTAAGATAAAACTTTTTTAAATACTTTTTATCTTAGAGTGTAAAATGATCTCTGTCATAATATCAACAACGTTCTTCAGTATTCATTAAACTTTTTTTGACATAAGATATTTTCTTCATGTTCATAACCTCTAGTAAACAAGTAATGAAATGACTCATAGAAGGAGAATCCCTAAAACAAAACAAAAAACTAATTAAATTAATTCAAAGTTAAATAGAGGAATAAAAAGATAGAGAGCATAATTTGATGTACAAACAAGTTTCAATTCCAAAAATGACTAATAAAGTTATACGAACGTTTTCGTTCCTTAAATTCTATTTTATAATGAACTTATCAGATGTTAAGTTCTGTTTATTCGTAATAATTCGAAAGAAAGTTTATGTCCTACTAAAATTTAAAACGTGGTCTTGTAAAGCTCATAATTAAAATTAAATGTGAAAAAAAGACGCCTAATATTTTATATTTGCATAAAGAAATTTTATTTATATTGTATTTACTTTTCAAACTATTTACCTATTCAAAATGAAAAAAAATAATAAAATTGACAAATAAGTATTATATAAAACAAATCGAAAGCTTAAAAAACGTTTTATCTTTTTCTTTTTTGTATGATGGGTTATAAACAAACAAAAAAAACATGTACATTTGTATAAAAAAAAAGTTTTTTTTTTTTTTTTGTGATTTAAGTTTTACTTACGAATTGCTTCTTATTATTTCTAAATACCATTCCATAAAATTTTCTGACCTAAGAAAGGTTTAATAATAATTAAGCATGAGTAACGTTGACAAAATCAGCATTCCTTACTTGTTTTGCACCTATCTTAATTTGATAATTAAATCCAATTAAACATACTTAAAATATGTTACATAAAGAATACTGGTGATTTCTTAAGAAATATGTTTGTATTTTATTGATAAAATATGTGAAAACGTAGTTTCTTAAAACTAAATTTTAAGTTAGGAATCGATATAATTACGTTTATTTATACGTATTAGCATTACGAATCCGCAATTGGTTATTCATCCTTAATTTCTTAAGCACTTTAAAAGAGCAATTTGACGAACTTTTAAAAGAACAATTGCATTTCACATTCGATATCGGCCTATCATTTTATTGAAATCAAGGCGTAAAACTGCTAAAAACTATATGCAAAATTTACATATCGCGGACTCAACTTAAAAATTAATATATTTTTGGTAAAAAATCGGGTTAACAATTATTTTTCTCATAATTAATGATGTTGTGAAAAAAAAAGTACGAGTATTTGTTATATTTAAAAGATATTTATTTTTGAATGCCCTACGCGCACTAAATGCAACACGAGACTTAAGAAAACTGGTTTGTTACATATCTAGGATTGAACGGTAAATCCATACAGTGAACGGGAGTAGGGGAACAGAAAAATAATAAAAAAAGTACCAACGCATTAAATAAGCTGTAATAGAAAAAAAAATCTTAGAACAATAAATACTTATAATACGTGATTATATAACTCCCTTTGGGCATAAGAATTTCGGTCAATGATTTATGGATTTGCATGATTGCAAATTAACATACCCGTCAAGAAAATAGCAAACATTTTCAAATTAAATGAAGAAAAAAAAAGTTATATTAAACATAGTTACAAAATAAAATCCTTACCAAGAATCCTTACCTCGCCTAATTGATTCAATTTCAAAAATTATTCGGTTGACCTGTCACACCATAATTCTCGTGTTCTTTATTAGCTTTCCTTAACCAATCTTCTTCAATGTTTTCTTTAATATCTCCTCCGTATTCGACAGGTAATATAGAACGGGGAAAGTAATTCAGTAGCTCTTCTACATTAGAATGAAAATATACCTGGAAAAAGAGATAGAATTCTTTATGAAGTTTAGGGCAGTGTTAATTACACTCATGTCCAAAAATTAAGGATAATTCAGAATCACACAGAAATTGAACTCTAAAATAAAAATTTCACCTGTAGAATTATCACACACATATTGAAGAAGAATATGCAAATTACAGGAAACCACCAGATGGCGCGGATAGTACGTCACAATGACGAGAGTGTAAGAGAGGGGTATATAAGGAATGGTGGCAAAGAAGTAAAATTGTTCACAAGCGCTTTAAAAGCCTTTCAGTGCAATAACCGCATAGTTATGGACCAAAAGAAGCATTTGGATGATTTTTTACGTGGTAGAATTATCGGACGACTGGAATGTGGACGTACCCAGCAGGAAGTATCCGAGGAACTTGGAATCGCCCAGAGTGTCATCTCCAGGCTTTGGCAACGATTCCAAGATGATGGTAATGTGAGTAGATGTTTCAGCACAGGTCTCCCCCAAGTTACAACGCCGAATGAGGACCGGTATTTGGCAGTTACTGCCAAAAGAAACAGACGGAGCACAGCATCAGACCTATCTCGTCAGCTCTCTTCAGCTACCGGTACGATAGTTTCGAGTCAGACCGTGTACAGACGCTTAGGGCACATTGGTCTATATGCTCGTAGGCCTGTCAGATGTGTTCCCCTTACCGCAACTCACTGTCGCCTGCGATTAACTTGGAGTAGAGAGCATGCATTGTGGACACCGCAACAGTGGTCTTGTGTGATGTTTTCCGACGAGTCCAGGTTTAGTTTGCAGTCTGATTCTCGCCGGACTTTCATATGGAGAGCCGCCAGGTACCCGTTACCACCAAGAGAACACCATTAAACGACACCGTTACGGTGGTTCAGGATGGCTCATTTGGAGAGGAATTAATCTTGGTTCCAGAACTGACCTGCATGTTCAGAGTGTAACAATGACAGGCCACATCTATTGGGATGTCATTCTGGAACAACACGTACGCTTGTTTCGGGGCGCCATGGGTGCTGAATTTCTGTTTATAGATGACAACGCCCGTCTTCACCGTGCAAACATTGTAGACGAATGCCTTCAATCGGAGGATATCACCCGTATGGATTGGCCAGCATACTCACCGGACTTGAATCCAATAGAGCATGTGTGGGATATGCTTGGCCGACGAATTGCAGCCCGTCAACCCCCTCCCACCTGTCTACCGGAACTTCGGAGGGCATTCCTTGATGAGCGGTGTAATATTCCCCAAAATCAGATTGATAATTTGATACTCAGCATGCGTAGGCGTTGTAAGGCCTGTATTGCATCGTCCGGGAGACATACTCCGTATTAACCATCATACTAACCATGTTATACTGTTTTTTGTAAATAGGTTCTTTTTTGAAATTTGCTCCAGGGAGTAAAAATCGCAATTTTTATTCATTATGTCAAACATATAGCATCTTTTTTGCTCTTTACCTTTTGTTTAATAAATAGACTTTACAAATAAGTGAAATTTGTTTTGCTTCTGTCTCTTTCTTTGCCTGAACTTCATTATTCTTAAGTTATGGACATGAGTGTATATACATGCTTATTTTATGAGAAAATTTCATTTGTAGAAAGAAATTCAAATTGTAAGAAACATTACAATCAATAATAATTACAATACATTTTAAATCTGCAAATTTATTTCTTTACTTTGTAGGATAATTTTCAATTAAAATGTGTTGTACTCTCTTATTCCTTAAATAATGAGAAATTTAAAAAAATTCGATTACACTTAATGCACAAAATAGTAATTACTGAAAAAATGAATGATTCTTAAATCTCAGTTGTAAGTATATGCTGTTTTAAAATTTTACAAGACTTCAACACTACATATTTTACTAAAATATTTTCTTTAGAAAAAAAAAATAATTATTATACCTAAATGTTTTTTAAATATAAATTAATGAATACAGTAAGAAAAAAACCCGAGAGTATTTTTTAATGCTTAATGTTTGAAGAGTTTGCCTTCTTTTAAACCTTTCGACATTGTAACCGAGCTTAGTGAAAGGATTGCTGAAGTAGTGTAAAAAATCAATTGAATTAGTTACTCACTATTTATCCAGTAATCACTTTTAACAAGATGTAGAGCCTACCTTCGTGTAGAAGGGAAACATTTTGAACATTTAATTCGTCAAAGTATTGCAAAAATATTTTGCATCTAAAAACAATTTTACAGCTAATTCATTAACTTAAGCCAGAAGTGTCAATTTATTTTGTGAAGTATTTAATTTATAAAAATTCGTTACTCTCGTACTTGAGAATATTCTTTACACATCACAATCATTGATAACTCTTTGTAATTTTATAATACGCTACATCAAAATTATGAAAAAAACACGCATTTTTGATTTCAACACATATTTATGTATTATTGTTTGAGGAAGAAATTTTATTTAATCACAAATATTACTAATGACGAATTTCATGTACGAAATACGTATAATTAATGAGAATGTGCATAGAAAACATAGTGCTTTAATATACAAAAACTACTTACTCTGTTTCTTAGTTTTTCGGATAGCCATGGTCTGAACATTGCCCAACAGGGTTTGACTATGATGGATTGATTAATTATATGGAATCCTTTATATCGACCTGGAACGCATTGCTGTAAGGAAATATAGAATTCTTCTACATTAAAGCAATACACTGGTTATACAGCAAAGTATACTCTGGTTATAAATTAAGGACAAATCACAAAAATAGCAATAAAATTTGCTCAAAAATAAGCCCATCTCAACGAAATTTGTATATGTTGATAAATAGAAGGGGGTCTCTGAATGATATTACATTATGCAAAATAGTAACAATGCAGTATTAAAACGTCATTTGTGAGGAGCATAAAAATGGATGTCTCTGAGCAAAGAGGCAATTGTCGCTGCGTGTTGGAGATTAGAAATGTGGTATAGCGAAATTACAACAACGACTTCCAGAAATAATTTGACCGAAGAATTGCGATAGAGAATAACTAGAAGACTAGAGGCAGGTCAAAGTCAGATAGAAGTGACTAGATAGCTGAATAAGAGTCCGTCTGTGATTCATAGACTTTGGCAACAATTTCTAACGCCAGCATGCAGGAGGTTCAACCAAGGACGGTGATGCACTACCACGTGTGCTGATGACCGATATTTCTCATTATGAACACGAATGAAAAGAACCGCAACTCCGGCTGAACTCAGATTCTCCCTCGCAACAAGCCCCGGAGGATTGGTATCAAGGTTAACCGTGTGTTGAAGGCTTCACAAGCGTGGTCCTTATGCAAGACGACAAGTAATTTGCAAAAAAAAAATGAAGATTTTAAAATAAATAACTCCACAAATATATAAAAATTGGAAAAAATCATGATAAAATAACGCAAAAAGATAAAAGGATAACAAAATCATATAATTTACAATAGAGTACCAGTAAGAAATGAAAAGAAAAAAATAAAGGAAAACACCTTAAGAATATAGCATAGAGTATAAAATCGACTTACTAGCGATTTATGATAAAGTAAATACAAATTCTGTGGAGTGCATGTTCTGAGCTGTTGAAGATTCGATCCCTTAAAGTCATAAATGAACTTGAATCCGTTTATTTGCGTCATTGGATCTCGAAGTAATTGCAGATACATAACCATGACCATTCGCTGAAATTCTTCCACAGATATCTCTTTTGGATTGAATAGACCTATTTTAAATTACCCGTTAGAATTCTGATTCATACATTTATTTTCAAAGACATGCAATGATTTGGAGACAATAAATCGCGGAATCATGTCCTTCGGTTTGGCCGAATGACTTGAACTTCGATAAACACTGCTTCATAAAACCAGTAAAGATATTATATGAAAATTAGATACATACACATACCCATTCACTGTGTCACCAAATTTTTACGGATTTTTATTCCCAGAAAGAGATTAAAAATTGTTCAAAACTATTATAGTGCTAGTTCAGTAAGCGGGACTAATGCTCAGTTTAATACAGAGTTTAACAAGAAAATTGAAAAGCTAAGAAATTAATCGGTACGATTAACCTGTGTCCTACAACTCACGTTTTAAAATGAAAATACTATTCAAACCGACTTATGTTATACTTTAATTAAGGGAGAGAGTTTCTGATTTAATATAAATTCTACACTAATTCAAGCGTCAAAATTTTGTAGTGAGAGCTGTCATTAGATGGTACCACCATGAAATGGCTTTCACATTTGGTGACTTGCCGTGTCTACAAAGGCTTAGTTGATAATGTGCAGCCCATTAGAAAGAAAAAAAAACTTAATAATTATTCTCTTTATAGCTTATAATTGCAGCTTATAAAAACTTTACAGTTCTGTTTATTGAAAGAACTTCAAAAAATTAAATTGTTTACACTATTGTTCGAGCATGCGCAGTGGGCACCGCCTGGCGGTGATTAAGTGTATTAAGAAAACGAGCGTTGAGTGTCAGTGAGAGTGTGAGCGGGAGATCGGACGAGCGAGAGCGAGAATTACGGTGCCCATCGCAGTGTTCCGACATACGCCCCGAGCCCGACATACGCCGAGAAAGAGAAATAAAGATATTTGTCACCAACGCAGTCGTATTTTGAGTAAGTGTGAGAGAGAGAAACACATAGGGACCACTACCCAACAACTATGAATTATCGATGAGAAAATGGGTATATTAGAAATCTATAGATTCCCGTAAATTAAATGGATTTTTAAGTGAAACGTTAAGAGGAGAGTTTTTAGAAACGAAAGGAAAGTGTGAAGGTTACGATTTTTTAATGCTTATGGGCATATTATAGATATGTATAATGTTATTTTTGCAATTTTTATTGAGTTATTTACTACAAGCTAAGCAATTTTTATATGTATTTGTGAAAGTTTTTTTTTTCTTTTCATTTAGCATTCTTAATATATCATTTCAATTGCATAATTAATTTTTTACTAAAACAATAATTCCGATCCATAACAAATATCAATTTGTTTAAATGTATTAAATATATTTATATTATTTAGATTTTTTAATAAAGAAATATCTTTGAGATATTTTGATTATCACTATTACTGCTTATTATATATTAATTAAGAAATAAATAAATCTTATCGTCATTTCCGTTAGCATTACTATTATAAGAGACTAGTAAACCATATATACGGCAATTTTTCATCAGTTCCGATGCAAAGCTTACACCCACATCTTATAATGAAGCGAATTTTTAATCGAAAACTCTATGAAATACAGGTAATCCCGGAAAACAGGGTACTGTTTTAGTCCGGATTCGTTCTAACACGGCAATGTTTTGGAACAGGAGTACCTGCATGAGTTTTATGGATTGTCTTTATGATCTATCCGATTACAGAGTAAATTTAAATTTTAAATGGGGTTTTTTTTGGGGGGAAAAGATTGGTAGATCGATAACCAGGCACCTTTTGCACGTAACAAAGACGTGGTTTTCTGAGCTATACAAATGCAATGCTACGGCATATGATACGACCGTAAAGTACAAATGATTTTCACTCTTTGATGTAAAGTATGTACTTTTTACCATATCGAAATATTACAACTGTGCATCCTTCTGGACATCTTTTCGGCAGGAGAAGAATTGTCTTAGTGGATTCTTTAGTGAGAAAGTATTCATCTGGAAGGCTGTCTAGTGAACGAGGGTATTTTTTCCTTAAGCGAAATATGTTCCGTACATAATAAAACGCCTTTCCGGTGTCGTGCTTGCTGTGTCTCAAGAACTGGATCAGAAAATCTTCTTCAAACTCGATCCCGCTTGTTAACTGATCATCTGTTGGAATAGTATAAGAAATAAAATAAGAATATTCAATTGTATGAGATATGTGAGAACAAATAATCAAAAAACACTTAATAGTATAGATTAATAAAATGTTAGTATCCCGAAAAATATTTGCTATTACCGTCAAATCCGGCGCATAAATCGTACTAATACTTCGGAGCCACAATTTTTAATTTTAAGATACATTCACCGTAAAACGCGAGCCCCTTTTTTTTACGAAGAAACTTGAGATGTACGTATGCAATTCTAGTAGGTCTTGAAGTCATTTGTATATATTGTAGGTATTATTGCAGGTCCTTAAAAAAATTGTATACTTCTATGAAATATAACCTTTCAATTTCATGAGAAATGTCATTTCTTCAACAAAAAAACAGTATTTTGATGTACGTAGAAGTTTTTTTTTACTATGCTTATCTTTATACCCATCGTAAAACGCGCATCCGTAAATTTCAATCTTTTTTTTTTCGTGTTACACGCCGGATTTTACGGTGTTTTTGTTACTGTGTGTAACTGCCTACTTTACATACACTCTTGACTAGACAGAGGATCGGTCGTGTAGAAGGCTGTAGCACGATGAATCTGTCGATGCTCTCAGTCCTCCGTCGGGGAAAGTTTAGAAAAGGGAGAGGGGCAGTTCAGGTGTCAAAAACAGTATTTTGATGTACGTAGAAGTCTTTTTTTTTACTATGCTTATCTTTATACCCATCGTAAAACGCGCATCCGTAAATTTAAATATTTTTTTTTTCGTGTTACACGCCGGATTTTACGGTGTTTTTGTTACTGTGTGTAACTGCCTACTTTACATACACTCTTGACTAGACAGAGGATCAGTCGTGTAGAAGCGCTGTAGCACGATGAATCTGTCGATGCTCTCAGTCCTCCGTCGGGGAAAGTTTAGAAAAAGGAGAGGGGCAGTTCAGGTGTCAAAAAACAGTATTTTGATGTACGTAGAAGTCTTTTTTTTTACTATGCTTATCTTTATACCCATCGTAAAACGCGCATCCGTAAATTTCAAACTTTTTTTTTTCGTGTTAACGCCGGATTTTACGGTGTTTTTGTTACTGTGTGTAACTGCCTACTTTACATACACTCTTGACTAGACAGAGGATCGGTCGTGTAGAAGAGCTGTAGCACGATGAATCTGTCGATGCTCTCAGTCCTCCCGCCGGGAAAGTTTAGAAAAAGGGAGAGGGGCAGTTCAGGTGTCAAAAAACAGTATTTTGATGTACGTAGAAGTCTTTTTTTTTACTATGCTTATCTTTATACCCATCGTAAAACGCGCATCCGTAAATTTTAATCTTTTTTTTTTCGTGTTACACGCCGGATTTTACGGTGTTTTTGTTACTGTGTGTAACTGCCTACTTTACATACACTCTTGACTAGACAGAGGATCGGTCGTGTAGAAGAGCTGTAGCACGATGAATCTGTCGATGCTCTCAGTCCTCCCGTCGGGGAAAGTTTAGAAAAAGGGAGAGGGGCAGTTCAGGTGTCAAAAAACAGTATTTTGATGTACGTAGAAGTCTTTTTTTTACTATGCTTATCTTTATACCCATCGTAAAACGCGCATCCTAAATTTCAACTTTTTTTTTTCGTGTTACACACCGGATTTTACGGTGTTTTTGTTACTGTGTGTAACTGCCTACTTTACATACACTCTTGACTAGACAGAGGATCGGTCGTGTAGAAGAGCTGTAGCACGATGAATCTGTCGATGCTCTCAGTCCTCCCGCCGGGGAAAGTTTAGAAAAAGGGAGAGGGCAGTTCAGGTGTCAAAAACAGTATTTTGATGTACGTAGAAGTCTTTTTTTTTTTACTATGCTTATCTTTATACCCATCGTAAAACGCGCATCCGTAAATTTAAATTTTTTTTTTCGTGTTACACGCCGGATTTTACGGTGTTTTTGTTACTGTGTGTAACTGCCTACTTTACATACGCTCTTGACTAGACAGAGGATTGGTCGTGTAGAAGAGCTGTAGCACGATGAATCTGTCGATGCTCTCAGTCCTCCCGTCGGGGAAAGTTTAGAAAAAGGGAGAGGGGCAGTTCAGGTGTCAAAAAACAGTATTTTGATGTACGTAGAAGTCTTTTTTTTTTACTATGCTTATCTTTATACCCATCGTAAAACGCGCATCCGTAAATTTCAACCTTTTTTTTCTTCGTGTTACACACCGGATTTTACGGTGTTTTTGTTACTGTGTGTAACTGCCTACTTTACATACACTCTTGACTAGACAGAGGATCGGTCGTGTAGAAGCGCTGTAGCACGATGAATCTGTCGATGCTCTCAGTCCTCCCGTCGGGGAAAGTTTAGAAAAAGGGAGAGGGGCAGTTCAGGTGTCAAAAAACAGTATTTTGATGTACGTAGAAGTCTTTTTTTTTACTATGCTTATCTTTATACCCATCGTAAAACGCGCATCCGTAAATTTCAACTTTTTTTTTTCGTGTTAACGCCGGATTTTACGGTGTTTTTGTTACTGTGTGTAACTGCCTACTTTACATGCACTCTTGACTAGACAGAGGATCGGTCGTGTAGAAGAGCTGTAGCACGATGAATCTGTCGATGCTCTCAGTCCTCCCGTCGGGGAAAGTTTAGAAAAAGGGAGAGGGGCAGTTCAGGTGTCAAAAAACAGTATTTTGATGTACGTAGAAGTCTTTTTTTTTTTACTATGCTTATCTTTATTCCCATCGTAAAACGCGCATCCGTAAATTTAAATATTTTTTTTTTCGTGTTACACGCCGGATTTTACGGTGTTTTTGTTACTGTGTGTAACTGCCTACTTTACATACACTCTTGACTAGACAGAGGATCGGTCGTGTAGAAGAGCTGTAGCACGATGAATCTGTCGATGCTCTCAGTCCTCCCGTCGGGGAAAGTTTAGAAAAAAAGGGGGGGGGCAGTTCAGGTGTCTTCCTCGTGACTTGATCATGGCTCAAAATAACTTCTTTCGCAAATGTTCCACGTATTATTTACATTAAACGTATCAAGTTTTAATAGAATACTACAAAAACCCACGAGCAAAATTTCTAAATTTTGTTCATCGCTCTCAAACGCTGAAGAAGAAAAGCTGTTTAACAAGCCAAAGAAAAAGTTTTATTAGAAAACTCAGTGGGCACCCTGGTGAGGGCGGGAAACTCTACAATTAAGTTATCTTCTTGTCGTTTTTTTATTTGAAATAAGTTTAAAGATCTTAAAATATATCCCAATATAAGTCACAGTGTCAGATAAATTTAGTATGGCGTGAAAGTAACTGGAATTCTCATTTTTGAGAAAAATAAAGCAAACGCTGCAAGTAAGTTAGTATTACGTTGCCTATAGTTAAATAAATTTCTAATTCATCTAAGAAGTTCATTTCGTTTAACAGAAATCTATTTTATTTAAACTGTGCAGTGAATAATTTGATTGAGAAATTAAGGATGTGTATAAAAATATACAACTAGCACTTTTTAAAATTGGTAAATGAATGTAAATGAGGTCGAAATGATCAAAAAATGTCGATTTCCATTTTCTACTTCAATTACTTAATAGGGATACATTATCTCTTCAAATTAAAACATTTTGTTCCTGCTTAATTGCATTTTAGATAAAGAAAAACCGGTACCAACACTTTTATTCGTTAATGTTAAAAGTTAAACATAAGTACTAATTGCACACTTTTTTATGTGTTTGTGTTTTTTTAAATTTATTCAGAATCAATTTCTTGAATAATTTCAAAATTTTCTTAATGTTATTGTAATACGATTGAAAAATTTGAAAATTTTTGTACAGTAATGTTCACATTTATGAAAAGGAACAGGAAACAATACCTCTTAACATGTTTCTTAGTTCCAGCAGATTTTTCAGCCTCGTTTCAGGAGTCTCTTTCAGTTCTTCTGTCAGTTTTTTTAGGACAAACTCCGGTAAGTGCTTCATTTTGAAAGGAAGGGTCTCATTACATCCGAATGTAGTATTCAAAGCTTCGGAAGAAGACATTTCTAATAAACAAACAACAGAAAAAATTACATCATCTTATATTTTGAATAGAATATGTTTAATATTTAAAGGTGTATCTCAAGAAAGCCAAAAACAATTCCACTTATCTTCGAATTCATTTTCCAACTTAACAAAAAAAGAAATGAGTCTTACAGTAGTCGCATATGATGTGTAACATCTGACTTTTTATCATGGTAAATACGCAATAGTGACTTTAATCTTGAAAGAAATTAATCGGTTATGACTGGAAATAATTTTCTATTGAATAATTATATCTTTAATGAAAATTTTATTTCATTAACACAAGGAGTAATGCAGTTTTTTATCAAAAATATTTATTATTGTTCAATTTGGGGAAGAGCGGAGACAATAGATTTATGAAAACTAAAGTATGACACATATACTTGTAATTTCAAAGAATTTAAAGATCGTTGAAAAACGGCGTCAATAACAGTACCACTGTTAGTTGTCGAAACATTTCGATTAGTGTTCATTTCGTGCTTGAGTTCATCTTTCAGAAAAGCTATGAGTGGCTCAGCTTCTGGCAAACTGAAGTTAACGTTAAAATCACCACTCAAAATCATGGGAAGCGAGTGATAGTTTTTTTTTTTATTTTTAAAAAGAGCAGAACCACCTTTGGTATACGGTAAAAGTACAAAATGCAGGAAATCTTCAATTTTTTAAACTGATTCGGAGAAATGTATGCGACCACCAAAATGACAAGACTTGCTGGTAAGTGCGGTAGGCGGGCGTCTTAATTGCTACTACAGTTGGTCCCTCAGACGAGGGTAGGGAAGAAACACCGTCAAGCGCATGCTTGTTGTTGTTGTTGTCGTGCCCTTCCCACAGGGAAGAAATGAAAGTTGCCATTGCCTGAAGCGCATGCTTAAAAATTAGAAATATTAGAGAAAATCAAAAATACCCGTTAACTTAATTAGTTTTTTTTAATCGAGAAATCTATTTTAATCACAATTAAAAATATTTTATTGACAGCGACAGGAATTAACCTCAAAGTATGAAATGATAAGCACTTAAATATTTATTCAAATAATTCCATATTACTTACTCCTATTTTTTTTAAGAATGATGAGCTTTGTCAGACGCTTACCAGGAAATATAATTATTTTTTTTAAATATATAAATTACACATATATAAATATATCCTGAGATTTCAAACACAACGAGCCCTGAGACTTACACATTTGAGCGTAATAATCACAAGTTCAATTCTGGATGAAGTCTAATAAGACTTGCTGGTGTGTGCGGTAGGCGGGCGTCTTAATTGCTAGTAGAGTTGGACCCTGAGACGAGGCTAGCGAAGAGACACACCCAAGGCGCTGAATTGGTCAAATCAAACAGCGCGCACTTCCCCCGACTTCCTGTTACGCATTTCCGTCCCTTTCCACGAAATCACTCCAACAAATATCCAGCAACCGAGAGTAAAGATGTTACACATCAAAAAAATTTGTTACAAAATAGTATTGTTAGCATTTAATGTAAAAAAAAATTCTGATATTCTATTAGACGTCTGAAATCACAGATACAAATTTTGTTCCGAGTATCTCTTAGGAGTTTCTCAAACTTATCTTGTTGAATTAGATACAGGCATAACAACGATAACAATTGTCATCGATATGATTTAAAATAAAAATAAAATATTTATTGAAAAATTTTAATTTTTAATATAAATATTACTTTTTTTCTTAATTGCATATTTAATAGAAAAAAACGTATTGTAATTAATTTTTTAAAAAGAAACTTTATAGTTATACGTATTATTTACATGCAATTCGATTGAGATACTTAATAATGCTATTCTAGAGGTTTAAATTCTACTTATTATTCAATTTATAACACAGCATATGCCGAAATTATTCACATTATTTCTTTATTAATGCAAGTCAAATATAAACAAAAAGAAAAAAGTTACAATAATCATTTTAAAACAACAAAGCCATCGCTAAGCAACCAATCTACACTCAAGAGCCAAAACATTATGACCACCCCTACATTTTGCAATGAACTCGCCTGGATGACGTGGAAGGCACGTGATCAGGTGGAAGTGGTATTTAATTGCTGCTAGAGAGTCTGAAGAAACATTCTTTCACACACACTTACTTCTGTGTGTGATGGGAAAGGCTGCGGATCTAAGTGACTTTGATAGAGGGCAGATTGTAATGGCTCGAAGGCTCGGAACAAGTATTTCCGAAACTGCACGACTCGTGGGTTGCTCGCGATCTACAGTTGTTAGTACTTATGCAAAGTGGATGAATGACGGTGAAACCAGTAGTAGACGACATGGTGTTGGACGTCCACACGCTATCAAAGAAAAAGGTCGTCGGAGACTGTCTCGCATGGTGAAGCAAAACCGGAGCCAGACAGTGGCTCAGCTGACAGCCCAATACAATGCAGGGCCAAGTAGAATAGCATCGGAGCACACTGTTCAGCGGACACTGTTGGATATGGGGCTACGCAGCAAACGTCCCACTCGAGTGCCTTTGCTGACGAAGCGTCCTCGCCAACTGCGCCTGCGCTGGGCCTGGGAACATCGCGACTGGTCCATGGATCAGTGGGAGAGAGTTGCCTGCTCAGATGAATCACGGTTTGTCATTCATCACGCCAATGGCCGTGTCAGGATACGCCGTCTTCCAAGCGAACGGTTGCTCCCTCAATGAACAGTTGGTCATACACAGGCCGGTGGTGGTTGTATTATCTCTTGGGCGTCTCTGGAACCCGTGGTTGTGGTAGAGCAGACCATGGATGCTACAGAGTATTTGAACATCATTGCGGATCAGTTGCACCCTTACATGGCCTCTGTTTTTCCAGCTGGAAATGGAATGTTCCAACAGGACAACGCCCCGTGTCACAAGGCTAAAATTGTGTTCGAGTGGTTCCAGGAACATGATGCTGAATTCCAGTTAATGTCCTGGTTGCCTAACTCACCGGATCTCAATCCGATAGAATACATTTGGGATTTTATGGGATGGCTATTACATCTGGTGAATTCAGTGGTAGAATGAAGACGACCCTTTTTGTCTTTTATAAGGTTTTATTGCTGGACGACACGGACATGACACGAACATTAAACATATATGATTAAAACTTAGGTTGTATTATTAGGGCAACCACCCTTCAATTACAGATTACAACTGTACCAAATGGTAGCTCACCTGCCACTGAGCTCCTACACATAACAAAAACAAAAGTTTTGCGTTACAGAGCAGCGCCCTCTATACGACGCTTTTCAACACTCCCCGCCTGTGAACTTTTAAGTTCACACAAAACATAATACAATAACAAATTAAACAATAAAAAGTTCTAACACTAACTAAGCAATATTACATTACAATTAAAATCAAGATATTTAGATACACACATACACAACGAATATTCTACAAAATATAAAAAGCAAAGTATGTAAGCATTCATTAAAAATTCACATTTACAAAGTGAAGAAATTTAATATATGATAAAATGATAAATATATAGATTACAGAAAATAACTCAATTTGTTACAAAATTCATATTAAATTAATAATTATACTTCAAGATTATACAGCAATTGAACTGGTCTTCTTATAGCATTATTTTTAGTTTTAACAAGACAAGAGCTAATCTTACCATTTCTTCCAGTATAAGTTTCAATAATCTTACCCATTGACCACAGATTCCTAGGAAAGCGGTCATCATGTATGAGTACAACATCATCAACCTTAAATTGACAAGTTACTTTATAAGGAGGACATATATTCATAAACCTTAAAGATAGCAAATAGAGTTTCCTCCAACGATTCCAAAACTGATTTAATAAATTTAGCTGATGTCTATATCTCTTAAGTAAAGAAGGTCTAGACCCAGTAAAATCTTCTCTGGATACTCTTGTTACTGGAAGAGAAAGTAAACGTTTACCTATTAAGAAATGTGCAGGAGTTAGTGGTGAGGGCTCAGAAGGGTCATCATAGATATAAGTTATTGGCCTTGAATTTATCATGGCTTCGATTTCTATGAATACAGTTTCTAGCTCGTTCAAAGAAAGACTAGAACGGGCCAATTATTTTTCGTAAACAAGTTTTAATTGTTCTGAAATGCCTCTCCCAGAACCCTCCCCACCATGCTCCTTTTTCTACAATATATTTCCACGTTATACCATGAGTTGAAAACAAATCTTGTACAGATGGATGTAGCATACATTTCCAAAATTTATTCAATTCTAACTCAGCCCGCTTGAAAGTTTTAGCGTTGTCTGAGTAAATTGTTGAACAGAGTCCACGTCGGGAAATGAATCTGCGGAAAGCAAGCAAAAATTGTTCTGTGCTCATTGAAGGAAGAAGTTCGAGATGCAAGGCTCGAGTGGTTGCACATGTGAACAAAAGCAGGTAGTGTTTCTTATCACTGTCTTTTATGAAAAAGGGACCTGCAAAGTCCAATCCTGAAATTGAAAATGGAGGTGATTCCAAAACTCGATCTGGTGGCAAAGGGGCAATTTCTTGGTTACCAGGATGTACTGTGTATTTTTTGCACAAGAAACACCTACTTAAATTAGATTTGACACATTGGCGTCCCTTTAAAATCCAAAACTTTTCTCTGACTTGGGCTAAAGTAGCCTCAACACCAGCATGAAGTAAATAGCTATGGGCATGTGGAATTATTAATTCACTGTGCCTATCTTTGTCAGGTAACATCCAAGGATGTTTTTCTCCGAGATCTAGATCAGAGAGAGAGAGAGAAATGAAGTCTTCCCTTTAGACGCAGAAGACCATGCAAATCTAGCTCTGGGTTAAGCGAATAAATTTTAGCCGCCTTGTCTAGAGACTTTCCCTGAAAAAGATCTAGCGTCTCTTTTGGAAAATGTTTTCGTTGAATAGCTTTCACCAATAGCGCTCGGCACTTGAGATTTCAGTTGAACTTAACGGGCCTTTTAATTTGATGGATTTTCTTTGAGTATTGTTGATAAATCTCATGACATACGCCGTGATTCGATGAACTCTCAATAAACTACTGAATCGGGTCAAATCCAACAAAGTCGAAGTTTCAATGTCTCGAATAGTAGCCGTAAGAGAATGAATGCCCTTAGATCTTTTTTCATTCACAACACTCTCCTCGTTGACATGTCTTTGCTGATTCTCCGGCCAAAAGGTATCAGGCTTAGAGAGCCAACGAGGTCCCTGTAACCAAAGGGAACTCTTCACAAGGTTGATTGCACTTTCTCCCCGAGATAACAAGCCCGCTCGATTTTCCTTTCCACTACAGCAGGTATGTCAAACACGCGGCCCGCGGGCCACATGCGGGCGGAGTACATAGGTTGCGGCCCGCGGAGACATTTTACAAAATTAATTACAGTTTACAAAATCAATTTTTAAAGATTTTTTTTATTTTGAAGCCTATTTCCGGTAAACTTACAACATATTAACCTCTCTCTCTCTCTCTCTGTTATCTATTCTTGTTTTTTTTAAAAATCCTTATTAATTATAGAAATAGCCTTTAAATGAAAATAATTTTTAATATTTTATTAAATTTTATTTATTTAATTTTACTATAATAAACTAATTTTTATTAAATTCTTAAATGCATTTATGAATATTATTTGTTATAAATTTCACTACGATTCATCGAGCGTGAACTTGTATCTCTCTTTGAAGTTTTCAATCATTGAGAAACAAATAACGTGACCAGAAGCAGGTGAAAACATTATTTTTTAAAATTTAAAAACCCTAAGATGGCAAGACAAAATATAGTGTTCACTCAATAGTTTGTGAATGAAAGGGAATTTTTGGTTTTTATTCATATTAAACTAAAAAGTTATTTAATAAAAACATAATCAATCTTCAAGATCAGTGTAAGAAAAGATAAACTGAAGATGAACATCGTAATTTTCAAGAAAAATGGGAACTGCAATATTTTTATGCCCAAAGCAAGAATAAAATATTGTGCCTGACATGTAAAAACTAAACTATAATTCAGTTGCTAAAGAATATAATTTTTAAAGGTACTATGACACAAATTTAAAAACAAACTATGATGAATATGTTGTGAATATGCATGTTTGCTCTTAAAAAATGAAAAAAAAAAATGCATTCACTGAATTTCTTGAGTGAGAGTGAATATTAACGTCTCACTGTTCAACTATCGAGGGCGTTTGGCGACGGACCATGGTCAAGTGATGAGGTCGACACCTGCGCTGAAAA
>BMAO01005713.1:0-20848 GCA_019973975.1 Trichonephila clavata
AATATTTGGTTTTTCTGGATTTATCAGCAGTTTGAGCTGCTTAGCCCAGTCTTCAATGTGAGAGAGATTTTCGTTCAGTACATTTTCGGAGATTATAATGTCAGTATGAGAGTGCCAAATGGCAATGCCATCTGCATAGCAGGCTATTTTACCTTCATTAACAATGTGATTATCGACAGTGTTCATATAGAGGAGAAATAAAACGATATTCTAAACCAAAAATAATTTAAAGTGTTTTAGTAAAAAGCATATGTACAAGTTTTGATTTAAGTAAAGAAAATTGAATTTAGAAGAATATTCAGAAATGAATATGTGAGTATAAAAGTAACAATAATAATAACTGTAGAAAACAATCTTATTTAAAAACTATCTTTTAAAAAATAATTTTTAGAAATCTTATCTTAAAAAGTCCATTAAAGAAAATTAAAAAAAAATTAATGCTGAAGAATAAATTAATTTGATCTGAATTATATAAAGCCCCAGAATTATTTTTAACTAAATAGCTTAACATTTTGTAACTTTTATACATAAAACTGAATTTTAATTAAACTCCATAAAAGTAGATTAAATTATTTTCTCCGTAAGCTTACTCATCGAATTTTCTACATAAAATCAACTTAAGTTACAAGAATATGTTTAATCCTTAATGCAAAATGAATTAATTAAAATTTGACTATCGCAAAAATAGAAAAAAAGTTTCTAGGTAATTAAAATAAACCAACAATTAAATAAAAATATTTTAATTTTTTCTTCGCGACGAAAGCAAAATAAAGAACTGGAGTTGTTTCTCACGTATTTTTTTAACCAGAATTATACAATGTTTTTCTTTTAAATTATAAAAATAAACACACATCCTTTTAAATAACAAATATAAAATTTTAATTATATTTCTTGAATTATCTTTCTTATTATTCATCCTTTCATGGAAATGTACTGGCATTTTTTCCCCTCCTCTTGCTCTTTAATTTCTTCTTTTCCAAATTTTCCTTTACAAAATTATTCAAATAATTAATGAAAGAAATGTCAGAGAAATTTAACTTCTAAATTTCAATATAGATTTCCATACCATTGTTTTGACTGTTAGTGAAACTACTTTTGCATATTCTAATAATTTAAAATATTTGGATACTGTTAAATAGAAAATAGTTGGCTGGCATTATTAAATTGCAAGTATCTCAAAACAAGAATTTCATTTTGAAGTATAATTACTTTAAGTATCAAATTTTGGAAAAAAATTTAAATTCTCTTAAATGCTCTTTTTTTACAAATGAAAATAAATAAGATTAAAGAAGTATAAATAAATAAGCACTTTAAAACCTTAAAATAAAACTAATAAAAGGCATCAAATTTAAGGTTCAAGTTTTTATTGGATTTCATTTTACAAAAATAATTTTTCTTTCTCTTTTTTAGAATAAGCGTCTAAGAAGATATCTTCGGCGCACTTTGCATTGAATACGTAACTCAATGCCTTTTATTTTAATATTTGAATATGAAAAATAAAATAATTGGGTGCTACATGAATAAAGCATCAAGTCCAAGTAAATTAATCATAATTTTCTTCGACTTGAGCTTATTTCAATTTTTAAACTCAATTTATGCTAATTCAACTAAGATTTTTTATAAAGGGATAAACTCCAAATTTTACTTACAGAAAAATTACTAAAATGTCATTTATATATGTGTAATTATTTTCTATAAGTCCTTTTAGTATTAACAACTAATGAATCTTTTTAAAAAGCCCTCCTTATATTAAAAATTTAATCTTCATTTTGTACATAAATTCAAGGGATTTCTTTTAACAGAGTTCAGTATACATTTAGTACGGATTACGGGACTTCGTATCCATGTACTAATATCTTCTAAACAACAGAGCTGTTAAAAATAGATTTAGATGCGATTATTGCGCTCAAAAATTTTATTTCTATATTTGAATGAAGACCAGCTGGGTGGCGTGGTTGGTTGGTAGCTAGTCTATTGCACCCAAGTTGGCGGGTTCGACCCCGGCCCAAGTCGGTGGATTTTAATGATGCAGAAAATCGACAGGGGACATGTTGTACGCTTATATGACATGAAAAAGATCTCTAGAGCGTTTGTTTGGCTTGGGTGCTCTCGGCAAAATTAAATCCTAGTACAGATTTGCCTCGTATGAGCTCAGGTGCCTCCCTTTGAGGGAGAAACTGGGCGTCAAAATTACTGGCGACGATTGATATTCGCCTATATGGTGTTGCACTAAAAGAAGATACCAGGTTCTAGGGAATGTATTAGGTCTGCAATGGTAAAACGCCAAAAATCACACTCCATTAGAAATAAAAATAACTTTTAAAGGAACTTTAATAATTTCTTCTTTTTTGTTGGCGAAATTTATTTGAGTGCTACTACAATTTTTTTAACTAATGGTTTTTCTTTTCAGTGTAAGTCATTGATGCAATTTTAGAGGCATTAACTATTCTTAGATAACGAACACTGAACATGTCCAGGTCTCAAATCAAAGGGAAAAAATTATTTAAGAATCTGATGGCAAAAATTAAATTAAGAATTAATTCTACTTATTATTTAATGAACTCAAAATAAACTGTCTCAAAAGCGTGTTCTCTGAGAGATTGATTTTTAAATAATACTTTTTTAAATCAGTAATTTCCACACACAAAAAAAAATAAATAAAAAGACTTGAAGTAAAAATTAAACAAGCAGTTATTTTTTAAAAAAAATTCTTGTACGTTTGGTCTCAAGATTCTGTTTGACATCACGTGAATGCATTAGGAATTAGACAATGAAATGATGAAGCTTCAAGGCTATGCCCATTAACATCTAAACAAAATTATGAAAAGGATAGGAAGTTTCAAATGTGAAACTTAATATCTCCTCGAAATTAATTCTATCACTATTCAATCTATCTTTCTTTACTGCCTTGTTTACATATTAACGAATGCTATTAGAAAATGCCACCATTTAACAAGAAAGTGCAATTAAGTTGATAACGAACAATAGAGCTTATTTAACATTTAAGCCGAACAAAAAGATTGTTAAGAAAAAAGAATCCAAAAACAATACTGCCTTCCCATAAGAATGTTTGACGCATTTAATGCATTAGACATTAGAACGCATTTATGAATACAACTATAGAACTAGAAAAAAGTCCAAAAGTAAGAGCAAAACAGGGACGTCTTAAGACATTTTGAGGCCCTGGGCCCCTATGTAATAGGAGGCCCTACCTGAGATCTTTAAAAGTAGACAGTATATAGCATCCATTATCAAATACTCGTCCAATCGGTAAGTTGAAACAAGTAAGTGTGCATGACTTACAAATGTCAAAAACCAAAACACAAACCGGCTCGATCAATGGCCGCATTTCGACTAAATATGTCGAATAATTGTTCATGGTATTAAGCCTAGGCCTAGGCATGGACAATGGTCATCACATAATAATATACAATATTATCACTTTTGCTAATTGGCATGCAGTTTGAAATTCCCTGTTTTCGAAGAATATGTACGGGAATAATATTTGCCCATTAAAATTATCAGGATTATGATCTTATTACGACAGATTCGAGAGCAAAGCTAGACTCCCACTGAGAGTGAGAACCTGGGCCCAGTTGGCCCATGCATTAAGACGTCTCTGGAGCAAGGTGTGCGAGTGCGTGATTGAGAGAGGGCTTTTGGAATAAAAACTTAACTCTAGAGCAGGGGTCGGCAACCTATGGCACGCGTGCTAGATGTGGCACGTGGAGCAATTTCCAGTGGCACGCCACCACTCTACAAAATTATAAGATATATACTATATATAAAGCTAAATCGTTCTGTCTCTCCTTTCATCCCCTCGTACATTTTTATATAAAGGTTATTTTTCATTTTCGACTTTTTGCCATAAAACGAGTTTGTTGAATCAGCTTACTTGTAGTTTGTATGCTTTATGTAAAAGAAAACATCTTCTGTTTAAATGTGACTTACTATTAGTATTAAATATTCAACACACAAATAAAAATTATTCAGTAATACTTGCAAAATTGAGAATCATTCATTACGGCTCTGTAAATAAAAAAGTAAGTAGTTTGTCTTTTACCCACCAAAAGTTTGGGCATCGACGGAAAAAGAAAAAAAACAAATGCCTTAGGTATAAATCAAAATTCTCCTTAACAGACGTTTTCCATCGGAAATATATTAAACAAAAAGTTATTCCATCAACATATTTAACTTGGATTGGAAATAAATCCGGTGAAAAGAAAACACACAATGATGTGGTTAATTAGGCAACTGAATCAGATTTCATAACAAAGGTCCTTTTTAACTAAATATTAAGAGAAATGTATTTTTTCGAGTGTTGTGCCAAAGAAGTCATAATTATTTTATGTTTTACTTTTGGAGTGAATTAAGCTAATAGAAATAGATATTAGAACACATTTTTTTTATGTTTTCTATTAGTCACGCCGATATACGAATACCGAGTATGAATTCAGTACGACGTGATTTTTTTGGTCACTTTTAATTTTGTCACGTTGTTAGTTTTATTGTGAAAATTTGTATATTGTTTGTTTCATCATTGTGCCTGTTAATAGTTACATATTGAATCAAATGGAGACTAAATAAATCAGAGTTGGAAAAACCCCTAAAAAACACGGTTTTATACTGAATCAAACTAAAAAGTAAAAAAAAATAATTCTTAATAAAGAATAAAATGATTATAACGAGAAAACGAATGTCATTGTGGTAAAGTGTGGGGTGCTTTGTACTACATTTTTATAACAATTCAGCTTTTCGGAATAGAAGTTAGAAATTATAACAATTGATACATTTATAGAACACCCCACGCTTTTACCCCAATGACATTCATTTTCTCGATAATCATTTTATTCTTTATTAAGAATTATTTTTTTAAAAGCTTTTATTTAACTTACAATGTATGTATGTATGTATATAATTTGTTCGGGTGAATCTTGCAACTCAAATTTTGAAGCTGATATCTTCAACCCATTCAGCTGAAATTTTGTATACACGTTTAGTTTGGGTGACAATGCATGTTTTTGACTATTTATATTCCGATATTGCAATTAATTAAAAGATATTAATTAAAAACGTTAAACTAGTTTTGGGCGCCAACTTCAATATGTCAGTATTGTTGTAATAATGTTATTGTTACAACAATGACAAAAGTTGGCGTCGAAAATTGGTTTTCAGCCAAACTGGAATTTCATAACGTTGCACTAATGACTGTATTAATTAACTTTGTCTAAAAAATAATTACATTTCTACAACGTAAAAATCTAATTTCTGCAACGTATGCAATTTGTTTAGAAATTTCTATCTATTTTCTTCGATTTAAATTCAAAACAAAAAAAGTAGAGCTATTTTTCAAGTAGATTGGTACATTGTATACCTTTCTCAACGCTGCAAAGTTAAACTGAGAGGGAGCATTGTAGAAATTCTTTAAAAAATTTATCTAACTTTAATCTATGAAACTCAGACAAAAAAATAATTACAGAATCGGAAAGATCATTTATTTCGTCCCGATAAGGTATAATGTTTTTTACGAAATAATAATATTTGTATTTCTTGTATTTTTTTTAAAATAATTCAAAATCGATGCGTTTTTAAGAAATTAATGTCTAAATTGTTACGCATGAATTTTTTTTTGCTTAAATGAATCGACATTCCTTACTAAAACAGCTCATGCTTTGCTTTTTTAGAATTAAGTGATTTAAAAAATAAAATGCCGAAAACTTTTTTTTTACGATTTTTCAAGAAATACTCAAAATTTTAATTAAACATTTAATAACTTCGTCATTTATGAAGAAAATCTCATGGATTTTTTTTCGTGTGTAGGACAATATTACCCAAGATCTGTACGAAGATAAAAAAAATGCTTAAAAATTACGGATTTTAAAAAAAAAATTTGTTTTTAGTCTAGTACCCTTTTTGGGAGAATTCATTTAGCTAACTGTTCGAAAATAACCGGCAAACACCTAGCATTGAATGAGATGAACATACTGAGAAACCTGTCCAGTGATAACTAAAAAGTGAAAAATAAATTAAAAGTAAAAATGCTTTTTTAAAACAAGCTTTTATTTAAACGCGCTAAAAAGAATAAAATAAATTTTTCTTTAAAACTTTTTTTTACTATCAACTTTTTCCGTCATTACACAATTTATATGATATAAAAGCTTGTCACGAGATTTACCTCTGCAGATAAACAAGTAAATTAAATAACTTGATCGGATTGATTTTAATTTTTAAAAATTTCAAACTATGTAAATAAGAGTACTTTAATCTCGTGACGAGCTTTTATATCATATAAATTGAGTAATGGCGGAAAAAGTTGATAGTAAAAAAAGTTTTAAGGAAAAATTTATTTTATTCTTTTAGCGCGTTTAAATAAAAGCTTGTTTTAAAAAAGCTTTTTTACTTTTAATTATTTACTTTTTAGTTTGATTCAGTATAAAAGCGTGTTTTTTAGTTTTTAAAACTATCATTTATTCATTGTTGAATTTATCCTTGAGTTTGATATTTAAAGCTGGAATTACGTGGCTGTGGAATTAGTCTTGCTCTCAATGGATATTAATTAAAGGGTCTGAAGTGTATTTATTCTCTCCGTTTACGAGGCCTCGGATCGTTATATTAGATTCCGTCTCTTTTGAACAGATCAAACAAATAAAAGTGTGTAAAGAAGAAAAAGTTCGAATTACAAATTTTTTAATGCATCATGTTTTTTTTACGGATTAAATATTATAAAATTCCTCCTTTTTGTTTTGTTTTCTTTTTCACATTTTCATGCATTGTCATCCACTTCCGAGCTATAGTCCGAATTTCAAGTCTCTAGCTCCTCGGAAAGTCACACAGTTTAAAATCAATTACAAAATTCCACCCGAATAGACATTATAGAAAGCGAGTTATTAAAAACATGGTATTATTAAGTGTCAATCGTTTTTTCATCTTTTAAATGTGTTCCTTTCATGTTAATTCGTATCATCATTTCTAAGCGTATTGCTTTATAAAAATAAAAAATATTTAGCAGTTAGAACGCAAATTATTTTTTTTCACATGCTCGAGAATTTTTTTTTATTTTCATTTTCAGAAAAATGTTTATATTATGGTTAGAAATTGCTAACACACACCCACCCTCCACTTTCTCAGATACAGAACACTTCTTTTGTTTATTTTATTTCTTTTAACCACAAGTGTATTTTATACTTGCATATATGATTAGCGTTAAATTCAAAACACTTTAGGGTTACACCTTATTCTTTTAGTCGCCAAATCTGGAAATGATGAAGAAATTAGTCGCCATGCCTGAAAATGGTATATGGAACTAGTCGCCAAATTTAAAAATGATATATGCAATAAATTGCCAAATCTGGACGTGATATATGGATTTGTCGCCAAATCTGATTATCCTTATTCCTGACGATCCTGAAAAGGACAATGGAACAAAATTATGAAATTATTGTATTGTCATCGGTCCTTGACAAGTGTGCGAAATTTCGAATGAATCCGATCTTTTTAAGTGCGTAAAAATCGAGTTCTAAGATTCCATTACATGCAAGTGAAACTTATAAAAGCGTGTTAAAAAAAAAGCTTGATGTTCGCGATTTCCAAGATTCTTGGACTAACGAATTTGGATTAATACAACAAAAAGATCGCGCTGTATGTGTGCTATGTCGCGAAAGTGTCGTATGTCGTACGTCAAGTGTACAAAGACATTTTCAAACTAAACACCAGGCCACATTTAAGAATTCTGATGAGAAATGTAAAGTTTTAGAATGAGCTATTTCTGGATATGAAAAGGAAATTACATTTTTGTGTCAAACAATTGGAGTCAAACCAAAAGCGACAAAATGTAGTTTCCTCATTGCTAATTGTTTAGCAGCCAAAGGAAAACCTTTTACAGATGGCGAACATATAAAGGACCCATTTTTAAAATGTGCTGAAATATTGTTCAGTGATTTACCTAACTTGCAAACAATATTATCACGAATTCAAGAAATACCTGCTTCTGCGCGAACTGTTGAAAGAAGAATAACATAAAAGGCAGAAAATGTAACTGCGAAACAAAATTCAGGTTTACAAGAAACTGCTGTATTTAGCATTGCTCTTGATGACAGTAAAGACGTGAATGATGATGCACGCCTTGCAGTAGTTGCACGATATTGTGATTAATATCGAATTTATGAAGAATTATGCAGTATTTTTCCTCTGTCTGTTACAACTAAAGGGCAGGATATTCTTTTTTCATTTATAAATCATTTTGAAAGAAAACATATTAATATAACTAAAACATTTTGTGAAACTACTGATGGCGCTCTTGCAATGGTTGGCAAGGAAAAAGGATTTGTCAAACTTCTTGAAAATCGTATTGGACATAAAATATTGAACTTCCACTGCATAATACATCAGTAAAGTTTAGTTGCCAAAATTTCGTCTCAGCGCTTAATTTCTGAAATGAAAACTGTTGTTAAAATAGTTAATTTTATAGTGTATCGATCTTCATTAGTACACAGACAATTTAAATCTCTTTTAGAAGAAATGGAAAGTGAATATGGAGATCTTCCCTTGTACAGTCATGTCCGTTGGCTTAGTCGTGATAATGTATTGAATAAGTTTGTGTCATGCATGGAGCACATTAAAATTTTTCTTAATGATAAGGGACAACATTTTCCCGAATTAGACAAGGAATGGTTTTGTAAATTGATGTTTCTGACAGATATAACTAAACATCTCAATGAACTAAACTTAAGATTGCAAGGAAAAAGTCAAACAGTACTTGTACTTTTTGAATATTGGAAGGGCTTTGCTACAAAATTAAATATATTTTCCCGTGATATTAATACTAGTACCTACAAATACCTCCCAAATGTTAAAGCCCCTACAAATACATACAAAGATGAACTTCAAATTTACGTTGAAGCACTTAAGGAAGTGTTTTCTACAAGATGCAAAGACTTTGAAGCTTGTATGCCCGTATTTTCTTTTTTAATCAAACCTGATTTAATAGACCTATTAATAATCCCATTTGATTTGTCAATTTTTGAGTGGATGGAAACTGATAATTTTGAAATGGAACTTATTGAATTAATATCTTCAGAATTATGGAAAACAAAATTTACGGAGTTACGGAAAAATTTGGAAGATAACTCTAGCAATAAATCGACAGCTAATTTAAATTGCTGGATGTCATTGCCAGAAAGATTTAATTGTTTGAAAAAAAATAGCTTGTGCCCTGCTTTCCGCTTTTGATTCCACATATCTAAGTGAACAAATTTTTTCTCATATGAAATATATTTTGAGTACACAAAGAAATTGTTTAACTGCTGAACTTTCTGAATCCTGTGTCAAATTGAAAGTAACGAATTATACCCCAGATATTGCGACATTAAGTAGATCTCTGCTGAGACAAGGTTCTCATTAAAATTTTAATTTTTTATTTAACTTTGCTGCATAAACACTTATACTTTATGTTATTTATTTCTAGTTCCATAAATATTTTTAAGAATGCATAATATATATACAATTTTAATTTTTGATTTATATTGAAGAACAGTTATATTTTAAGTTTTCCTTAAAAATTCTAAAAATATTCATATTTATGTGCACAGTTTTAATATTTGTATTTATATTGAAGTAATAGTTGTATTTTATGTTTATTTTTATGTCAATAAATATCTTTAAATGATGCATAATTAGCCTATAAGTAAATTTGTATTTTTGGCCTCTATTTTTCCTAATTCTGCATGTATTGTCGTAGGAATCAAATTGTTTTAAATATTTGCTATTGCTTGGCACGCTGAACATGTTAATACGTTGGTTTGGCACGCCACAGCTGAAAGGTTGCCAACCCCTGCTCTAGAGACACATTTAACCCGGGAGCCGTCGACTTCCGCTCAGGCAATCTTTAATTCTAGGAAAACTGCTTATTACCAATGACTTTGCCAGTGTCTTCATGGGAAATAAAATGTATTTGTCGCATCTCTCTCTCTTTTTTGGGAGTGGAAAACGTTTTTTATAATCTTAAGGTACTTGGGGTGACTGAGTTCCACGTTTGATCACTTTTGTTGCAAAATACTTTCTATAAACAGACTACACATTTCCCCCCGAGAGAAACTTAATGGTTTTGATTGCTGAGTTGTGTGACTCATTATGTTTTATAATTGTAGATGAACAAAATATAAAAAAATGGGTATCTGCGATCTCTATTGGATGAAATGGAAATGTTGGGAAAAGAAATTGACGAGGGAAAAGAAAAACTTGACTGTGAAACTTAATTTGAGAAAAGCGATAAACATGAAACAATTGAGTCGAAAAAAGGATTTTCGAATTCTACCTAAAGAGCTCTATCGAAAAATATTTGAAGTCGTAAGTGTGCCACAAGACCCATTGCGCCCTGTCAAAAATACACAAGCAAGAAAAAGTTCAACATGCTATTTGTCGATCATCTAAGAACAATAAAACTACAATAAATTGAACAAAGTATGCCAGTTTTACCTGAAAATATCATTCCTATAATGATAGCGTAAAATGTCTGTGATTTGTTTGATTTATTGAAGTCACGCACATTTAAAAACTTTTAGTTCAGTTTGATTGAAATTTTCCTCAAATTATCCAAGAAAAATTGAAAAGTCCCTTGAAGTAGCTAAGCATACTTTCCCTACATTGAATTATTCGCTGGTATTAAGATTTTTATCTTGTACAATAATATTAATTATAAACAAAAAGATAGCGGTGACTCAGTCACCCCGCGTGAGCACTAAGTTAGTATCGAGTGCGTGACTTCTCCCGGGTTAAGACTATGAATATTGCGATATTCAAAATGACATCTTTGGCTGAAAAGACTCAGGATAGGTAACTCATAATATGTTAGATACGCTCTTTAAGAAACAATTGAGGCAATTATTTTTCCTTTTTCAGAATTTAATTCTAAGCTTAAACTTCCTGGTCCCAGCCTTAGTCTAGCCTATCTAGTATAATGGTTAGTGACGATAATTACTGCACCGTTGAGCCCGGGTTCGAGTCCCGGAGAAGACAGGGATATTTGTAAATGTATAGTGCCATTGGGGGCGGGGGTACTATAGATAGCAGTCGAGCCGGAAGTTCTCTCTTGATGTTGATGGAAGTGAATGAGAGGTGATAGAGCCCTGGTGATCCCCAGGGTGTTCGCCTTCGAAACTGGGAAGGAACCAAGCCAAATCGTACTGTCGCCTAAATGGTGCTCAAAGCTACGGGGAACGATAGTTGTGCATCTCAGCTTTTTGCTGCACCAATCATGTTATCGCAAAACCCATACCAACTTTTGTTATACATAGTTTGACGTACTTGTAAATCAAATTTCATGCATGTGCGTAAATTTTTGAAGGAGGAGTAGCATTTTAAAATCACTTGACAACTTTTAAGTTTGTTTCTTAAAAATTAAATGTCTAGCTTTTTATGAAATTTTGAGCACAAAATGTGTTTTACATAGTATACACACATAGGAGGCAACGAAATTTTTTTTGAAAATCCTTAAATTAAAAACTTTTGCGTAAATCGTACCATGTCCCCTTAACTGAAGAATTTTCATCGGTGCGAAAGGACCTACTTTTTTTTTAATATAAGAAGTTGCAACATATTTGTTTGCAGTTCTGTTGATTAGCATTTTGAAGTTCTTTGCAAACTCTTTTCTTCCCAGCTAGATTATTAGTTCTCCTTCTAATAGAAAAATATTGAGTCCCCCCCCCAATGAGTGGCACCTTGTAAATAAACTGAAAGAAGTATCTTAGAAAGACATTAGACAATTATATTCCTATGTATCGATATCAAGACAAATAATAGCTTTCATAAGGCCAAGTCTTTATTGCTACAGGAAGCTACATTTCTTACAGAAAATTTTTAATTCATCTGTGTTTTTTTTCTAATATTGTATATTACAGAACTATTCCATTAATTATATTTAATATTTTTCTTTATAAAATGTACTTTGTACAACTACTTAAAAATTTTAATGTGAAGCATTTTAAAAACCAGTCATATACAATATATGATGTTATAATATTACCAGTTTGATGAAAAATACATTAAAGTCTTAAAGAATAAATAATTAAAATTGAGTCCAAAAAACAAAAGAAGCTTAAAAAGTTAGAAGTAGAAATAATCCTAATAAACAGAAAAAAATGTTTACCCTTAATCTAAAAAACTATATTGCCCCTTAATACTTACCCTTAATCAAAACTATAGCCCCCCCCCCATTAGATTGAAACAGTAATCAATTTAATATGAAGTAAGAATTTTGTTTAGGTTGAGTTCCAAAGAATTTCTCTCAGTATCTTTTAACTATTTATACAAAAAAAAAGACTGG
Organism: Trichonephila clavata; assembly: GCA_019973975.1. Taxonomy (NCBI): domain Eukaryota; kingdom Metazoa; phylum Arthropoda; class Arachnida; order Araneae; family Nephilidae; genus Trichonephila; species Trichonephila clavata. Next base: position 12,320 of record BMAO01005713.1, read on the forward strand.
TGTCTTTTTTTTTTAATCATAAGATAACCGTTATCAAGCATTTTTTCTCCTTCAGAAATTATTCGTGTAATTCTTTAAAAATGAATTTCAACTAAAAATGCAAAAATAAATTTAATCATTTTAATCAGCGAAAGTATTTAAATATATACTCATACTCAAAGCTAGAGAAACTACCCAACAAAAGTATGATAAAATTTAGTATAAAAAAAGTTTTATTTTAGAAAAATATATGTAAAAATAAATACTTAGTAAATTTGTACAAATATTTGCTTCTTCAAACTTTTGAAAAATTTTTCTTTTTTATTCAAAACATAATTTTAGAAAAAGCATATTAAAAAGAAATATTTCATTTCTTGAACATTTTTTTTTCTATTTATTATGTTTATGTCCATTTTTTATGCCTAGCGCTTACTATTTTTAAAATTTTTATTTCTCCTTTGCTGCTTTTTTGTGTTTCTCATCATTTCCATTATTGTTTTTTATGTAAATATTTCAGAAAAAAATATCTTTCATTTTAAAGGCGAATTTGTTCAATAATATTCCTTTAAGCCTGACAATAGTTTTAATACATTTCAATTATTTATTGGTAGATCCATCTTTAGCTACAATTCTATTAATTTGCAACATAATAATATTGTATGTAATTGTCATAATTATGTAGATTTCATTGATGAATATCATAAACATGTCATATCTGGTAATTTAAATATTATTAAAGATAAAACTCTCAGAGAATTAATGGTTAAGGGCTTTACTGGCTTTAGAATTATGCGTTCTAATAATAAAAAAGCTATTAAAGCACAAATTTCTAAAGATATTAATAACTTCATTACAAAAATAGCAATTAAATACAACTTTCCTTTCGAAGCATTCAATGAGTTTAAATGCAAAGTTTTGAGTGAGTTACTTAATCTTAACTATAAAACTGATAAAAATATTTCTTATAAAGATATAAAACACCAAATTTCAAATCTTCAAAAAGATTTCATTATTGTATATGTAGATAAAGTTCAGGGCAACTATGCAATCATTTGCAAATGGTTTTATAACTTTATACTTAACAAACAGTTTCAAAACAATAATGCGTTATTAAATCTAATAGCAGCAATAGAGAAATCAGTAACCGTATTTCAGCTTTTTATAAAAAACTAGATTTATATACAAAGAATATCAATTTTCCTTATATTTTTCTAACACCAAAATTTCATAAGTGTCCAATTAAATTCAGAACTATTACTAATGGTTTTAATACCTATATTACACAACCAGGCAAGGTGTTGCAAAAAGTTATACAACACACTCTAGACAATATCTCAAACTCCATTATTGTAAAGAATAGTAAAGATATCGTTGAGAATATGCAAGGTAAGAGTGTTAAATCTTTGCATAGCTTTGATTTTGAAGACTTATTCAACTCTATTGATATAGAGGATATGATTAAAGTACTTAGAAATGTTTATATTAAATATTCATTAAATAAATTGATAAACTATGATAAATATAATATTATTATACAATTTGTTTTGAAGAAAATTACATATTTCATAATGACTCATATTATCAACAAATTAAAGGTCTGCCACAGGGTGGCCCAGCTAGTAATAGTCTGGCTAATATCTATTTACACTATTACGAGAATGAAAAATTGATACAGACTCTTGTTACTTTTTTAGATACATCGATGATCTAATTATTTTCAGTAATAAAGTTGACTTTACTCCTATATTTGATTATTATCCAACCTACCTGAAACTATTAAAAACCAATTGCAATATAGAGTCAGCAAATTTCCTTGATCTAGAATTAAAAGTTGAAAATAATATGCTAAAAAGTAATATTTTTGATAAAAGAGACTTTTTTGATTTTAATGTTATAAAAATGCCATATTGGAATAGTACCCTTCACATTTCAATTTTAGAAATATCATTCTAAATTATATAAAAAGAAATAATGATTTAGTATCTGAAGAAGTATTGAGAATTAATAATTATAAAAAATTCTTTCAAAGTTGCCTAGACTATAACTATCCAGCTAATTTTATTTATAAATATATGTCATCAAGTTATAGCTATTTAATTATTTTTATTTAAAGTATTCATTTCTATTTATTTTATAGTATATAATTTTATTGTTATATTTCTTAATATATTTAGTCTATAGTATATAATATTCTAATATATGCTTATATTAAGTTTAGTTACTAAAATATATATAGATGGCGACTTATTCTTAGTATTGCTGTGTTTTTAATGCATTGAGTCAGTACATTTGTGGAATCTGTATACATCGGGTAAGATTAGAGTTTCTTTGCTCATTTACATTATTGTTAATTATGGTTATATTCATTATTAACCTCTCTTGCAAATATTTTTGTTTATACATATTTATATTTGTCTATTTCTTCCGGATTCCTATGGTAATTTAATATTGCAATTTCTATTCTATTGCTGTTATATTCACCCACGTGGGTTTTAGGCTTTTGCCTTAGTTTATACTGGGAGCTATTATGTAGAAACAATTTCTGCTGCAGGAGAAGGTTGAGATCTCACAAACATTGTTTAATCCTGTTTCACTGTCCTAAACCAGTGACAGCTCGAGAAATCATAATAGTTTTCCCCTCTAGCTACATTTCTTTTTGGTTTGTCATGGTTCCATGTTCTTGGTTCTTCCGGTCTGATCTTAGGATGCTTGGGATTTATTAGTCTTCTTTTGAATTATTTACTGCTATATATATATATATATATATATATATATATATATGTTGAGTGCCTCGCCAATTGTAAGAAGCTGTGATCGCTTCCCAAATGTGGGGAGGTGAAATATGATCAGCGATTGGGGTGCCCCCACTAAGACGCGGGGAGTGAGGGTGCAATGACGGAGGAGTTGGCGATGGGCCTTCAAAATAAAGAGACATATATACAACGCAGTCCACTGAGTTTTTAATTTTGAGTATGAGAATTTTAATTTAACCCCTGAGCTATCGATGGGCCAAAACAAATATATATCTATATATATAAAGGAGAAAAGCGACTCACACAACTTACTGACTGACTGACTGACTAATCACGATATCTCTGGAACTATTCAACCTACAGACTTGAAATTTGGTAGACATGTTCCTTTCATAGAGTAGACATCAGCTAAGAACGGATTTTCCGAAATTCGAAACGCAAGAGGCGTTACGGGGGTTAAGGGGCGTTATAAATAATTGTTTCCATGTTTAAACTACTTGATGTACAATCTTGAAATTGGGTAAGCAGATTCCTTTTAGAGAGTAGGGATCCGCTATAAAATGAGTTTGGTAAAAATCGACTCCCAAGTGGCGTTGTAGGGGCTTAGGGGGTGTTAAAGATAATTATTTCCATTTTTAAACTATTTGACGCACTGTCTTTAAATTTGATAAATAGATTCCTTTCGTAGAATAATGATCAGTTACAAAACGGGTTTTGTGAAAACAGATTTCTAAGTTGCGTTGCGGGGGATTAAGGGGCGTAATAGATAAATATATCCGTTTTTAAACTACTCCACCTACCTGCTTGAAAATTGGTAGGTAAGTTTCTTTCCTGGAGTAAATATCCGCTACAAAATGGGTTTTGGGAAAATTGACCCCAAGGGGTGTGGTGGGGGCGGGGGGTTTAAGGGGCATTATAAATTCCGATTTTTAAGTTACTAGACGTACAGTCTTGAAACTTAGTAAGCAGATTCCTATTCATAGGGTAGAGATACGCTACAAAATGGGTTTCGTGAAAATTGGCCCCAAGTGGCGTTGCGGGACTTAAGGGGCGTTATAGATAATTATTTCCATTTTTAAACTATTAGACGCAGTCTTTATATTTGATAAATAGATTTCTTTCATAGAGTAGAGATCAGCTGTAAGAAGGTTTTGTGAAAACAGACCTCTAAGTGGCGTTGCACGGGATTAAGTGGCGCAAGAGATAAATATTTTCGTTTTTAAACTACTTGACCTACCTGCTTGAAAATTGGTAGTAATGTTTCTTTCATGGAGTAAATATCCGCTACAAAACGGGTTTGCAGAAAATTCACCCCCAAGGGGTGTTGCGGGGGGTTAAGGGCAGATATAAATAATTATTTCTATTTATAAACTATTAGACTCACAGTCTTGAAATTTGGTTAGCAGATTCCTCTCATAGGACAGAAATACACTACAAAATGTGTTTTGTGAAAATAGACCCCTAAGTGGCGTTGCGGGGGTTCAAGGGGCGTTATTGATAATTTTTTTGATTTCTTATTAATTGGACGCGCAGTCTTCAAATTTTGCTAAGCAGATTCCTTTCATAGAGTGCAATTCTCCTACAAAATGGGTTTTGTGAAAACAGACCCAGAAGTGGCGTTGCGGGGGCTCAAGTGGCGTTATAGACAATTATCCCCATTTTTAAACTGTTAGACGTACAGTCTTGAAATTTGATAAGCAGATTCCTTTCGTAAAGTAGAGAACCGCTACAAAATGGGTTTCGCGAATATGAACTACCAAGTTTAATTTCGGGAGATTAAAAGGCGTAATCGATAAATATTTCCATTTTTAAACTATTTGATCATCCTGCTTGAAAATTGGTAGACATGTTCCTTTCATGGAATAGAGTTCCTCTAACAAAGAGTAAAACAAAAATTGACACCCAAGGATGGTTGCGAGGGGTCAAGAGGAGTTACAGAAAAAAATTCCAGTTTTTTATTGTTAGACACATATACTTGAAATTTGTTAAGCTTCTTTCTTTTGTTGAATAGGGATCCGCTAAGAATAAATTTAAAGCAAATCAGGTTCTGGGGGGTTGCAGGGGGTTATTGGGACGTATTGACAAAAAAAATTACTTTTTTCGAGCTACAAGGACTATAATAATGAAATTTGGTTTGCATTTTTCTTTTGTTGAATTGAAATCCGCTAAGAGCGGTAATTTTGGAAAACGGCTCTCAACGGGATTACGGGGATTGATAGTAAAACTTTTGTTTTTTTCTGTTAGATTTAGACTTGAAATTTGGCTTGCATGTTCAATTTATGGAGTAGAGATCCACCGCAAATTGGTTTTGCAGGAATCCACTTGGTTTTTGAGTTACGAAAGAGCAAACATCATTCTATACTTCAATTTTAGAGATTTTTAGAAAATACAAATTAGATGAGCTCTGCCCTTTTTTTTATCAACAGGTGACAGTTACAGGTATAAGTATATTTTTCAATTCAATCGAATTCTTAATATGCTAGGACTTAGATATCAATAATTTATACATGTAAAAATTTATAAAGCATCATGAAATACCCAGCGAAGCGGGCGGGTAATGGCTAGTATATATATATATATATATATATATATATATATATATATATACTAGTATATCTGTATGTATATGTATATATATATATATATATATATATACACACACACAGAGAGAGCTTTAGGCTAATTCAAAAGAAGAGGAGAACATCAATATTTTTTATTATTTTGAAAGTGTTTTGAGCTGAAAAGTGTTACGTTATGATAAATAAAACTATAAGTCAATTAAAAATTAAATGTAAGAAAATAAATAAGTTAATATTTAACATGATTTCATAAACTTTTTGAAAAATGTAACTATATAACCTAATGTCTAAAGACTTTATCTCACGTATACATACTTGAAGAAATTTTTTTGTCAAGAAACTCTTTCGAACAATTTCCGCCCAGTTGCCATAGTAACGGTTTCGAACAACTCTTTCCTCGTGAGCTGAAAGAATTATTCGAAATTATAAGATCGCTTGAAATTCAAGCAACAAAGTGCTTCGTTTCCTTAAGTCATAAACTAAATGGCGATAAAGCTGGCAGCCTCGGCTTCGTCAAATGCATCAGAAGTGGCGTATGCTACTTTAATGGCATATAATATTTTAAACAGAATGGTGCTCCATTTCTGTGTAAGACCGTCAACAAAAGCGTGAGTGGAATAAAAGAAGTAATATCGGATGTTCATGGAAATAATAATGAATGTTTGTTTTCCGAAGCAGAAGAATTAGCAAGTAGTTTTTCAATGTGAAGATTTTTCGCGGCTGACATCAGAGCGTATCGCTTTATTTAGGGCAACCATTCACTCTCACAGCTACTCAAAACAGTTGTTCGAAAGAGACTAGAATTGTTGCAAGACATGTATGTGTGATATGGCCTTTACTAGCCAACTCCAATGGTTTCGCACTCTTAAGATCTTGACCCGTGAAAATAGTACTAGTAGACAGCAAAATGCCACGGAAGTAATCACAAACACAAATTAGCTGTGAACTATTTATTAGTCTGCTAAATTAAAGTATGGAGGAAGGATCAATTTTATCACTCACGCAGGCAATTACTAATAATTCATAAGAATTTATTTGACTTCGCAGGAGGAGATAACAGCTCTTTTAAAGTATTTTTCCAAAGCAGCTGATAATGACTCTTAAAGATCCCCACATGAATTGGATTGGACTAGAACAGATTTCTTATCTAATGACCTCAATTTAAGTCAATACCCCAATAACAAATTAACTAGGGCAGGGCTTCTGAAACCTTTTTCATTTACGACCCCATTTATGATTGCGAGTTTCCCGGCAACCCCATATAAATAAAAGAAAGATAAATTAATATTTTTTGATGATTAATTTATTAGGTAACAATATACATATACATATGAAAATATATAGTTTTAGAATTCGTTTAGAAACATACAAAAATCTAAAATTAAAAATTGCACAAAAAGTTGTAAAATTGTATTTATTATAGTAACAAATATTATATGCCCTATTTTTCATCAAAATTACATTTTTTGTAATTACATAAATTAAAGGGATTTCTGACCGTCTTAGTTCGCTCGAATATATTCGAACGCAGTCGTTGAGTGGTAAGTATTAAATTAAAATTAAAGGAAAAAATTTAATGAGATGGATGTGCCTGTTTTTTATTGCATAACAAATTAAATCTTGGTGGAATGTTTGACACTGCTGGACGTAAGACTTCTTCAACATTTTTTAGCGATGAACGATATTGGGATTTAATATGTGTTAAAGCTGAGAAAGTAACTTCACATAAATATGTGGTGTTGAATGGCAGAAGAACATTTAACGCCATATCAGCGATTGTGGGAAATTCAGTTCTAGTTCCGATCCAGAATTCAGTCAAGGGCTTTTTTGGAAATTGTAGTTTTAAGTTTGAGTCACTCGAAAGCTCAGCAAATTCCTCTTGAGCTTTAAGTGGCAGATGATCAATCTCATTTAAGCCAATCCAAAACGGCTTTTGAATCCAAGCAATTTTTTGGAAATCAATATTTAATATAAAATATGTACGGAACTGTGTTTCTAACGCTTTTAAGTGATCTACAATAATTTTTGCAATAAAAGTTTTACAATGATTTTTCTCGATTATAATATTGTCGACACTGGAAAACATTTCGAACGAATTTTTTTCTACCCTACTTTTCCAAATGTTGATCTTTTTAATAAAACTTTCAATTTTATCATTAGAAGTAAATATATCGCAATTTTTTCTTTGATGAGACAAGTTGAGATTGTTTAATTTCGTAAAGATATCTGACAAATTACACAGCTTGGATAGCTATGAGTCATTTTGACATACTTCTAATTGAAAATGTGACACGTGTTGACATACTTCTAATTAAAAATGTGGCATGTGTTTTAACCCTAGAAAGGTTATGAATTATAGATTTCAGAAATATCAAAAACTCAAAATCGATTATTTCAAGATTTTTACCCTACTGACTGTTCTTAAAATCTCTCGAGACACCAGACGAGGTCGTGACCCATAGTTTCAGAAGCCCTGAATTAGGGAAATGTTTTAGACATTCCGTTGCTTTCTCGTTACCTTATAACAGTGGTCTTCAAATTGTGTTCCACGGAAACCTGGTGTTCCACAAGGTATACCCAGGGGTTCCACGAGTCACAATTAAAAATCGAAAAGAAAAATCTAAATGTATATGCTAAATGGATTCATGTTCTCCATTAAGTTTCGGTTTTAATCCCACAGTCATTAAAGCTGAACATTTTATTTATACATAATAACTTTATTTAGTATGATACTTAGCTCCTAAATTTTAGAATGTAAATTCACGCACAATACGGTAGCATATCTATAAACATTTAAATGCCTTTCAGAATAATGCATTTAAGGGAAATATATTTTTCAACGTGAAGGGTTACAAAAACTAAATATAAAAACCTACAGATAATTTCACATTTGCCCTAGACCAAGATTTTGCGTTAAAAAAAGATGGGTAGGTGGCATTGGATCACAAATTAATATTATTACTGCGTATGAGTAAATTATTCTAAAATTATATTAAAATTTTTTACAACAAATAAAATGCTATTTTAGTTGCTTTATATAATGTACTTATATTATGATCTATACTTTAATATTAGTTCAAGATATATTTATTCTCTTATGTATAGAATGGGGGGTTCCCCTAAACCACCTTATAGTTCTAAGTGCTCCGTAAGTCACACAAAAAGTCTGAAGACCACTACCTGATACTATATAGAATTAGACATCTTGATATTCCATT
>BMAO01005714.1:0-106608 GCA_019973975.1 Trichonephila clavata
ATCTTCAATCGAAATGAATTTTTGAAAATCAGATTTGCATATTTAACAGGTTGAATACAAATTTTTTTCATAAATTTATTTTTTATTAGTAAAAAATCATTATTGTTGTACATCATACTTACTAAAAACAATAAAGACAAACACAACACAGTTATAAAATTCAGTTTATGTATTCACTACAATTCTCCCAAATATTAAATTACTTCTACAGCTTTCCATTTTATTCTTGTTTGATTGAACTATAAGGTTTATCACTAAAAATACCTACAATTTCAAAATAAAATTGAGAATCTTATTTAAAAAAATCCTTCCTAAAAAATATTTTAAAGCTCAATATCCTTTTAAAAAACATAATTTCTGAAGCATATGTAAATACGAAACTATTTATATATACAAGATATCAATCATTGGCATAGCCGAGTAATTTTAGCGCGGTTTTTTTACATGTATTTTACAATAATGCAACTAATGAACTTTTTACTAACAGAAAGTAGTACGGTACCACTCCTCTAAATGTACTACTATTGAGCTGGAAAGAAATAATGACACAAATCTGTATTAGCACTATAAAAAAGCAAAAAAAATTTTTTTTTTACAAACTATGGGAAAATTTAAATATGATTCGGCTCATCTAGGGCACAAATGCCGAAAACCCGAGGTCAATTGGTTGCTTATTCGCTGAGAAAAAGGTACGACAAAATATGGAACGAACAGAGGCGGCCGCCAGGGGCCCCGAGCTTGATGGGTTCTATTTATAAATTCAAAGTGCAACACAAAAGATCTTGAACCAATACTGCAACCCCGATGATTTCCTCTTATTTGAGTCGGTAGCAGCCCTAGCTACCTTTTCTCCGTATATTTGTAATGTTGCAATCTGTACAAACTTTTCACATGCATTTTTTTTGCCCAAATTTTATTTTGAATAAATTAAAATTATTCAAATCAAACAAGTTTGTTTTCAGTTCACGACCGTGCTTAATTACTCTCGGGTACATTTTACACTGATGGGGGGAAAATCCCAACACCGAGGAAATAATTTTGTCGACTAATAAAACTTCGGCCAAAAAATCGTTACCTATGCAAATATATAGGTAATATCTTTAATTGATTAAAGTTTCAAAATCACAGGTTAATGTAAACGCGAGTAGAGCCATTTTAAATGTGAAATGATGATACATTAAAAACTGGTGTAACCGCCACAATTTTAAATACAAGCATGCACACGTGAATGTCATGTGTCGTATTGGTGCCTGAGATCAGTTTTTGGGATGGAATTGCATGCCTGTGTTGCTCTTGGTCGGAAAATAAATGGTTGTGGATGAAGCTGACATTGCCATCCAATGATGTCCCGATTGGAGAAAGAGCTGCTGATCTAGCAGGCCAACGTAACAGGTTGACACCATATATAGACTGTTGGATAACAACAGGGACGAGGGAGAACGTTATTTTGTTGGAAAACACCCATTGAATGATGTTGGTAAATCGCAGTACAAAGTTTGAATCGCCAAAACAGACGGACTACTTTGCAGTCAGGGTGTGTGAATTAACTTCGAGAGTACTTCATCAATCAAAGGAAATTGCTCACGCTAGACCATAACTGTTATGTGCAGGCCCAGTATATCTAGGTGAAAAAAAGATTGTTTGCTGGCGCTGACATGGCCTTCTTCTAATCAATATACAGCCATCACTGCAGTGGCGTAACGTACACTCCTCAACTCTCGCATCGTGAAGCTGGGCCAGGATTCTAAGGTTTCATAGCCTGATTGACATCAAGTACGGCTCGGGGGCCCTAATATTCTCCGTTACGCCGCTGCATCTCTGGCACCAAGACAGAAACAGATTTAATCGGAGAACACAACTACATCAACACTCCACTCTCCAATGATCTCTAGCGTGACATCACTGAAGTAACAGATGCCAATGATTTAGGGCAAACGGTGTGAACACAACAGGGCATCTGGCTGGGAGCTATTTCTTAAACGATTGTTTTCTTGCAGTTTACTGTGTCACTCTGGTGCCAGAAAAAACTAATTTCTGCTGTAGATGCACAACGTTCCCCAGCCATGTGGTGAATACTGTGATCTCTGTCAGCGCTGACCCGTGCATGATTCAGCTATAGTTTTCTTGAGGTAGTGCCTTCTCTGCACCACTGTTGCCAAAAAATCAAGCACACAGTGGATACATTCCTTCCACGTCTTTCTGTAATATCGTGGAAAGAAATTCTACCTTTATTAGCTTTATTATTGTGAGATCCACTTTATAAATTTCAGTTTATTATGTTAAAAGCAAAACAATTATTTAAATTTATTATTTTGTTCACGTGAATTTATTTATCATTGTTTAATTTTTTGTCACCGTGAACTGAACGATATTGCAAAAGTATATTATTTTGTACGCTGTGGCAACAAGGAAGTGCTCGTTCTGTTTTGTTTAATTAACAGTATTCCATGAAAAAATTATTTATAACTAGGTGAGTCTTGGACTCTAGTTGGCATGTTAATTTGTGAAATAAATGAGATTTGGCAGTATTAATAGTTTGGAGTATTAATTTTCAATACAAGAAACTTTTATTTTTTATTTTTACGATAATTATACAACCTCGCGTCCAAACTCAGCGATCTGTTGATAATGGGTCATTCGTCGTCTTAAAGTCATTTTGGACTAACATCAACTCACTACGTCAAATTTCAACGATAAATAACACGAACTTCATAGTGCATACTTAAACTACACTTGATTCACATCTACATGGTGCAACTAGCGCCACAGTTATGCGCATAGCGAAAAATTAGAATCAAAGTTTTCTTTCAGATGTATATACACGCCAACCAAATTTCGTTGACACAGTATAAATCTTTCTTTGAGAAGGGATTTTTATTTCCTTCAGTGTATTTTACTAATGAAATCAAATGAAATTACATAATGAAAGATATTTCTAGTTCAAAAAGAAAACTACTTAAAATTAGTTGAATTTAGGCCTTAATAGCAAGATAAAGATAAACCTTAATAGCAAGATAATATCTGCTTTGGCTGAAATCCATGATACGAATGAGGAAAGATAAAGACCACAATATACTAGAGGCGATTAGAAACAGATGGAAAAATATCAAATTTCCCTAATTTACATGATTGGGAATACCATACCCTAGAGAATAAATGCTAATAGCGAATCATTGGAATAAGTTGAGTGTGAATATATATATATAATTAAAAAAGGATCCACACACACAGTTTACTAAAATCTCTAGAAAATTATACTCAAAGTTTCAGAAATGAATTTGGAAAAATAGACAAGGTGATAATTGATTTACCAGGGCTCTCGTTTGAAGAGAAAGCTGGAAAAGCTCGAGGGCAGTAAAAGGAAAAAAATATTTTTGGTAAAAGTTAAGAAGTTGGTTACGAATTTTTGAAAGAAGGGAAAATTTCATAGGAAATTCATTTTATGTCATATGCAATAGGACAAGGGCAGAACTATCCTGATGAGCTGAGATTTATCAAACTGTTATAGAATACTTTATTGTATTTTCGACGAGAGATTATGACCTGAAATATTAAAAAAAAGCTACACAAAAATTAAAGGAAGCTTACAAAGACGTTATTGAATCTTTTAATTTTAAAGATATGAATTGGGGCAAGAAAAGAAAGGAAGGATGTAATGAAACCCCCCACTAGAAATTTATCGAATTGCAAGAGAAATCCTAATGTAGAAATGTTTTTGAAAATATTTTTAACAATACCGTTATCGAATACATCAGGTGAAAGATTTTTTCAGTTTTAAAACGTGTTAAAAATAATTTAAGAAGTACTCTGGGAGAAAAGATAAATTGAACAACATGGTCATTTTATATACAGAACAAAATGTTCTAGACAAAATAGATATGGCAAAAATAATTGATGAATTTGCAGAAGAGAAATCAAGTTGTATAGCAAACCTGTAAGCTCTTTAGTAAGGTTTTTAATTTTTTTATATACAGCTAAGATTTTTTTTTAGCCTTTGAGTATTAATATTATCAGTACATTTTATTTTAAGAATTTAAAACTAAGCAACTTTTTTCACTATTTTAGTTTTTCGACTCTTGACCCCCATGGGCCTCAAACTTTTTACCGTCAGGGGCCTCCAACTACCTTAATCCGCCTCTGGGAATGAAGACGAAATTTGCGTCCTTATAGTGCTTTTGTTCCACTACGTGAAAATCGCGCTAATAAACACTTTAGCCTCTCTAACTCGGAAAAAATAATGTTAACACATTTTTTATGTAAGGTGAGCAGATGAATTTACTATCATTATAATGATATACTGAATGAATTTTTGGAGTGAGTGAATATATTAATGTTGCACTATTCAGCTACTCGAGGGCTTTTCATGACAGACCTCATAATTTTGATCCATGGAGAGTGACGAGGACGACACCTGAACTGTAGCACCCTCTCTTCTAACTTCCACATCACATTTACCTGAGAACATTTTAACTTCGATAGATTTAACGTGCATCGCCCCCCTGCACGTCGAGGCTTCAGTGAAGCTCGAACTCATGACACACCAGCCACGAGTCCGTCACCTTGGCAACATGAATTTTTGGAATGCAATCATATAAAAAGGTATGATTGTATTTTAGACGGTTTCTTTTTAATGTAGCAGATGAGTAAAATTCATTTCTAAAGCTCTTACATCATTCCATGTGACGCAGTCAGAAGTATAACGCTGTGTGGGGGTATCTAAATAAGGCAGTAACAGCCTCCGGACAGGAGTGATCACTTTTGTCTAGTGGAGTGTTACGTGCTTACGAATCCATAGGTCGTGAGTTCGACATTGGTGGCCTTGGTTGAAAAGAAAAACGCAAAACTTCTGATGTGTCGTGACGCCATCTACCCACAAGCAAAGTCGTCATACCCACTCGACGAAGTAAGCAAAGTCTCCAGACTCACTTGATGCAACAGCTCACACCCTCACCATAACAACAAATATTTCGTTCGCTCACCTATTCACTGGTGGGGGAGTACTGTGGTGGCATCTAAATAAGGCAGTAACAGCTTCCAGACAGAAGTGACCACTTTGGTCTAGTGGTATGTTTCGTGCGTTCGAATCCATATACCGTGAATTCTAATCTCCGACAGCTGTATTGGAAGACTCCCACATGTTACTTATTGAGCTCGATGCTTTTGGAAAAATTCTAAGCTACCATTACAGTAAAGTTTTCCCACTCTTTTTGTACTTGATTATTAAAACTTGGTGTATCTCAAGGATACGACATGTAGTCCTTAAGCTAAAGAAGTGGATTTAATGAAGACAAATCTGAAACTCCCATTGCAATAGTTCCTGCTTCCTTACGTGACTGCAGTAACCTAGTGATTATGGTCACGGACTCGTGGCTGCCGTTTAATGAGTTCGAACTCTGGTGCCATTGAAGACCCACCATATAGAGAGGTTAATCTACGTTAAATCTGTCGAGACTAAAAATTCTTCCGTTGGCGTGGTGTGAAATATCAGGGAGATGGCTCCTGCGGTGTCCTGGTCATTTGACAATGGTTCAAAATTGTGAGGTCTGTCGTTAATAGACTTCCATATGTTATATTGTGTTACGTAAATAAACAGCATGATGTAACTCACTCATCAAAAGTTCTTACATTTTCATAGTGTAGAAGTTTGGGAAGGGATACTTTTTCTTCATTTTGTTGGAGTTCTTAATCAAGAGAACTAACTATCACACCCATAGCCCTCATGTCGCTTCATAGTGTGGTGTTAATAAACGATCTGTTGATGTGTAAACTCTGGTACAAAATCAATTTAAACCACCAACAGCTTATTTTTAAGAATACCTACTATTATTTTGGTAAGAAATATGTAATAATGAATTTGATTTCTTTTTTTTGACATGGGACTCGTAAGTTAATCTCATCTCATGATCTGCTACTGTGGACTCGCTCGCATGTTTCCTTAATATTTTCCCCCTGGCTTGCAGGTACAAGCGCGATTTTCAAGAACTAAATTATTGTTCTTTTTTTCCGTGAAGATACAATCTGTATTATTTCTTTAAAGCTACTCTAAATGTAAGTAATTTTTCTTCTTTAAATTTTCCTTTCCAGTGAATCACCTAACAACAATCATCTGTCATTAAAGTACTGCTATTCTACTTATTTGCTATGTTCATATTTCTCTTTAAGACAGGCATGTCAAACTCATGCGATATTAAAGAGCCACATGGTCTATTTCATTATAAGTTGGGGGTCGCATGTTTTCAATCATCAAAAAATTAATAAAATACGATTTTTATAATGTATTATGCATTTGTTAGACTCAAACTATTGTATATTATTCGTATGTATCGCGTTTTATATTTCATGTTATTTTTCAAACTTAAACTATAAATATTTTACATTCTTTATTGAAAAAATATATATAAATTATTGTAAGAAATTCAATTTAACATTACTTTTTAGAAGATATTTGACATCGTTTTTTTTTCACAAAACAAGTCATCCATATTTGATTGAAAATATTGAGCTGATGCAATTTTTTAAAACTGGCAATAAATGTTGATTGGGTAACCTTGACCTATCTGAATTTTAGCAATTTTTAATTAATGAAATTTATTGCCCACATAAATAAGTGCTTCCAAACAAATTTTATTCACATAACAAACAATAAACTTTAGGAAACCGATCGACTTAGAAATATGTACAAAAATCTGGAATTCCAACTTCCATTGATCTTTGTTTCAAAAAAGAATCACATTAGATTTCAATGAAATTCATTTGTAAGCTTTCATCATCAATTTCAATATTGATAGAGGTCAAGTAAAAGTATAAAATTTTAACTTAGAGCTTTTAAAATCAGAAAATCTTTGATCTATAATTCCGTTTCTAACAATTTAATTTAGTGAGCATATTCAGTAAATTTTAATTTACAGTAGAATGTCGTTTACTGAACATTTATTATCGAGAGTGTCAAATATCCGAATCAAAGTCCGAATACGTTTTCGAACAGTGCAATGCTCAACAGTTGTTTCGCGTGAAGCGAAAAGTGACAGGGTAAAGGTAATTTGAGGAATTTCAGTTGTATGATTTAGTAAACATCTGCACGGAATATTAGGTCATTTTGTTTCCAAGTGAGGGGGTGTATATGTGTTCTTTTGTTGAGCTTTGTTGATGTAGAAACCTGGATGGCATGCGATGAAGAAGACTGTGGATTTCAATTGCTAAATGATGATAAGATTGTGACTTCCGTGCAAGAACCCAGCCTTGTCGACAATGAAACGAATGAAGACGAGGACAACCACAACGGCAAAAGTAGCAAGGGCCATCAAATGCTGACACGTTTTCAGCGTTGAAGTATGCTATGGAGTGGTACGAACTACAATCAAAGTGCTGTCCTACTCAACTACTGCAGCTCAATTGAATCAGAGACCTTGCAGCGAAAAAACGAAGGTGTACTATGGTACAGCGAAAAATAGGGGATTATTTTCCGCAATAAAAGTAAAATTGCGACATTTCGAATCTATTTTGCTTTTTCTTCTAGCACGTTTCCGGCATGTGATAATTTTCAATATTTGTATAGTGTCTGGTTTCATATACTGCATGGATCACATTTGGTCTTCGGTTATCCGAACAGTGTCCGGTCCCAATTGATTTGGATAAACGACGTCCTACTGTATAGGATTTAATCAATATATATTCACAGCTTTCAAAATACGATAAGTTTTCTTCTCCAATTCCTACTATTAGTTCACTCTCTCCCCATATATATTTATGTATATATATCTTGTTCAAATTTTCAATCGTTAATAAAATACTTTTTATTCATCCGCTCAAGTTCAAATATATTTTTTTAACTTGCTTGATGACACTTGATGCTAATACAGTTGTTTTTCAAATATTAATTCATTAATTAAATCTAACTAAAATAAAAATTTTCTTTCTTAACCTATGTAGGGAATTGACTTAAAAATTTTTTTTATATTACTTGTTCTATTTATTTTTGTCAAAGTAATAATTTTTAATAGTATCAAAAAGAGTTGTAACAACATAATTTTTGCCTTGAAGTTTTGAATTAAGTTGATTAAGAGGACTTGTAATATCAACTGAGAAAGCCAGGTCTTCCCTTTATCTATCGTCCATTCTTTAATTCAGCACATTCGTAATTTGTTTCCCAGAAATTTGTAATTTTCGTCCAGCAATTTGTAGAATTATCTTAACACTTTGATTTGAAAGCCATTCAACTTCCATATAATATGGTAGATCGTTGTATTCACTTTCTGCATCTTCCAGAAATGAAGCAAATTGATGATGATTAAATCTATATTCTCAAATATAATTTACAATTTTGGTGACTGTTTTTAAAACTAGTCTTATATTTGAAACTTTAGATCACAGTACCTGCTGGTGAATAATACAATTAAACTGTTCAAAATTATTACCTTGTTGTTTGCATCTTTCTTTTTATCTTACAACTCTTTTAGTAATACTAATCATGGTAGATGCACCATCAAACAAGACAAACAAACTTTTCCAATGGTATTTTTTTTCAAAACATCTACAAGTACATACAAAATACCAGCCCCAGTGTTTGCATTATGAATATGACTGATTTCCAAAAGTTCTTCACTTACTTTTTAATTACCCTCGCATCTTTGAATAAAAATAACTGAGCGAAATTTCAAATATCTGTACTTTCTTCAATATTGCAATAAAGTAGCTTTAAATGTTGATATTGTTGAATTATGCTGATTTCTCAAATTCTCGACTATTTCATCAACTCTGCTAGCTACAATATTTTGACTTAAACTTACGCATTTAATTTGTTTGCCCTGGGCATAATATTTCTGCTGTTTTAAATAAAAATTCACTTATAAATTCCCTTTCAGTAAAGGATTTTAATCTGCTTGCATGATTAAATATGATAATATATTTTTACAGCTTGTGTACAGTCTGCAACAAATTTAATGAGTACACTTTATTGTTTTTGAAGAAGTGAACTCAGTTTGGACTTGTCTTCATGAAATTTTGCAAAGTATTAGTCCTAGTTTTCTTCATGATTTGTGTCATAATGCCTTTTAAGATTACATTCCTTAGCAACTTAAATAGAGTTTTTAGATATAAAGGCATATTTTATTCTTGTTTTGGACACAGAATATATTGCATTTCCAATTTTCTAAAAAATATCGACATTCCTCTTGAATCAAAATCAGTCTTCACGCTAATGTAGTAGGGAAATTTTGATGGGGGGGGGGATGTCAGATCAGGTGTTGCATCATTTAATTGTGGTTTGAAATTTTGAGGCCCATCACAAATAGTCCTCATGTTGCTTTATAGAGTGTCATTAATAAACCATCTGTAAAAATTTATGCAGAATGAAAAGGATAAAATTATTCCTGCTTAAAGGAGCCATATACTGTTTTATAATGAATTTATATCCCCTTTTAACAAGGTGTTTGAGTACTGAAATTTATTAGAAACCGTATTTTATCTTTAAGCTAATAATACAAATATGAAATATTTTTATTTTGTTAAATATTAAATGTATGTCATAAAAATATTAAAGACTAATCAGGGGGAAAAAAAATGTCAAAAGACTTAGTAAAAGTGTTTTCAGATTACAAAAAATAAATTAGTATGTAGCTCTTCATTTATAAAATATCTCTAGAAGTGATCATTGTTTCAAATGAAGTTTCAAGCATTGCGATTTTCCTCCTATAATATCAATTCTTCAAATTATCCTATTAATATCAAATTTATCCAGTTTTGATAAAAATTGCAAAAGATATTTAAGGGTGCCTTTTTTATTGTATATTAAGTTCCGTATTTGAAAAAAAAAAGCATTACTCTTTTTAATGATAAAATCTGAAAAAAGATTTAATGCATGGGAAATTTTTTCAAGTTACATATAACTTAAATATATATTTTTTAATTAGTTTTAGATAAATTAATAAGTTTTTATCAAATTTAATTTTAGCATGCTTTTCAATTCTGTAACTAGGAGAAATTTAAGGTGCACTAAAATTCTTTCTGTAAATTTACATTTTACCAAAGTTCATTTCTTATATCTTTTACATTTTTAAGAGTACAAATCTAATGCTGTTACAGTAATCCATCCTAATGGAAAATAAAAGAAATATAAATTTATTTTTGGTACTAATATATTTAAGAAACTATATTTATATAGTACATAATTTTTTTAAAATCTTGACTAGTCATCAAATTTATCAATCTAGCTTATGAATTTTTATTCTTTATAATTGCTTTCATAAATAAAATTTTTAATAAATATTTTTTTTTTGCAGAATATGGAATTTCAGGATAAACCCAGAATGAGCTTAATTGCACAATTTGATGATTTATTTAGATATAGTAGAGTACTGACAACTGAGTGTGAAGAAGGTTTGCATTTAAATATTTTTATGTAAAATGTTTGAATAAAATCAAAGAGTATTCTTTTTTAATTATTATATTGAAGATCAATATTTATTCTTAGTCTAAAACAGTGGTAAGATTCAAAGGCTGCATTTAA
Organism: Trichonephila clavata; assembly: GCA_019973975.1. Lineage (NCBI taxonomy): Eukaryota > Metazoa > Arthropoda > Arachnida > Araneae > Nephilidae > Trichonephila > Trichonephila clavata. Next base: position 10,505 of record BMAO01005714.1, read on the forward strand.
GATCATAATTTTGTTTAACTGAATCTTTGAAAGAAATGAATTTCTTTTGCGCAATAATATTTCACTAAGGAAGGAACAGTGTTTGCTTTCAATCTTCAAAATAATATTTCAATCACCTGCAATTGATTACCAGCTCAACTAAAAGGATAACAGTGAAAAGACATACAAAGTGTTGAAGCCCAGTGGCTGAGTGGTTTAAGCATCACGCTTTCACACCACAGGCCCGAGGTTCAAACCCCAGGCTGGGCAAGGTTGACTCAGCCTTTCATCCCTTCAGTGGGTCAATAAATAAGCACCAAGCTTGCTTGTGAACTGAACACTGGGGTTTTGCATCAGACTGACCATCTGATCAGAACATCTCCTCAGCACCTAAGGGCCCTAGGTCACATTACTGATATGAGCACAGTAGGCCTTGATTCTCGTGGGCTGCTACGTCACTGAGTTAAGTTATATAAAGTGTTATTTGGCTCCAAAATGTTGGATACCCTAACAAAACTTTTCTCAAATTTTTCTTTTAAAAACTTAGTACTAGCAATACTTAAATAATAGAAAATATATAAAATTATTAACCAAATGTGTATTTAATTAAGCTAAATACATAAACATTTTCTAATATAAAAAAATGTGGAAAATATATTGAAATTTTATTTTGAGATGCATTCAACTTTTAAAAAGGTTACAGTATATAATTAAATAGATTTTTTTGTTACGATAAGTATTTTAGTTCATTAGAAGAAGTGCTCATCTCTCTCTCTTTATACGTAAGGGTTAAGACAAAAGCATTTATGTGAAATTAATATAAAACAAACATATAAAAATAAAAGTGAATCCTAATTTATACTAATAATCGGTATAAATGAAGTTTTGTGAATATATTTTTTTTAAAAAATGAAGATAAGATGTCTGTTATATTAGAGTTTGGCCACCTTGTAACTGTGGTATGCCAAATCATTCTACCAATATGATTCAGGATGCTGCAATTCTCACAGCGATGCATGCAGAGTTAGAGAAAAGAGGTCAAGAATACAGATTTACAATTTTATTATATGTTAGTCCTGCATCATTTTTAAAGATATTTATTAACATAAAAAATGAACAACATAAAATAAAAGTATTTCTTCGCTGTAATTAGTGTTTTAATGTGAGCCTTGTCCTTTGTCCTTCGCAATACTTAATATCACAATATCAGGGGTATAATTTGTGACTTTCAATTTAACACAATTCTTAACATTCTTTTAAACTTCCTTTCAGACTCAAAATATTTTTCATATATCCTTGCACTCATAACAAAACATTTTTGAGGGAATGTGAGCAAACAGACACTAAGTTTTCCTTTGTGGATGACAATGGTGATGTATTTTCTTTTGATGTACTCACCATATAAATGTGTGAAAAGTTATCATTAAATTTGTAATGAACATAACAATCAGAATATATTGTTTGTCACTATCATTACTCTGAGTCTGGTTCAGAATAAATTTTGCATCATTTCTGCTATTTCAATTTCATTTTAACATTTTTGATGGTTCGACATCGTAACAGTAAAAAAAAGAAAAATTTCATCTTCAAGATTTTATTTTCCATTACAAACTAGACTGTAAAACCATGTCAAATGTTATAGCCAAAATAAAACTCATACTTACTATAAATAAATACCACATGTACTTTTAAATAGCCGTCAAAAAGCACGCCATTCCAAAACATTCCTTTCCCTTATTACTTATAAATCAAAATCCATGCCAGTAATATTTCTCTCATTTCAAATAGAAGGTCAAATTTAGATGCATCTCAAATCCTATGCCATCTATTGACAAAAAATTTAGAGGTGAACAGAAAAATCCTGTGTCATGGTGGATTTGAAGGGGTTAAATCTCTCCAGCAATTGCATTCAACAGTTTAAAATAGCTGTTGATTAATCGTTAGAGTTATTTTTCAGGTTTTTTGTAGCACCATAAACTTTGCTTTCCACAATTCTGAACCTGTAAGTTTATTAAGCTCCATTTCAAAATTATCAATTTCCATCCATTCAAAAATTGACAAATTTGTTGTGTGGTGTAGAGCGCTACTAAGAATACTACCCCATGCCATCAGATGCCAATGCCACAGCTCTGTATCTTAAGCTAAAATGCTTTTTTTCCCTAACAAGTTGTGGGGTTTTTTTGAAAGATTTAAACAGAAACATTTAAGAATAAAGTTAATTGGTACATTTTATTTATTTTGAGAAAAAGGAATTGACATGTGTATCCGGAATTATTCTTGACCAGTTGAAAAATCATAATACAGTTCCAAAATAATAATCTTATGGATTTGATAAAATGGTTTTATTTTAACATTTGAAAAAAGCTACTTAGTGCCTTCTCATGCCACTAGCATAAAAAAAAAATACAACCACCTTCTCATGGTTTGACCTTATAGGTCTGTTTTGAGTCATTCTCTTGTTAAGCAGGAAATGACGCAAATGTTTTTGCTGGCCCTGTGGTGGATGGGAAAATAATCCACTTCCACATATATATTTATAGCATGGACTTAATTGTCCAATTTGATTTACATGAGTTTGCTTAGAAAAAGTCAGGATTTTGATTTACATGATATTGTGAAAAATTAAATTTAAATATAAATTGAGTATCACATTAAATTTTAGTACTTGCGTATTAGCGTCGCCACAAACCAATCGATGTCATGCCAATCGTGTCATTTTACACCAAAATCAGACAATATTTTTTCATATAAAGCACATTAGAATCTTGGTTGTTTTGTTATCAAGCCACGATTTGCATGGCGCCATATTTGCTGCTGTGATGCTAATATGCAAGTACCTAAATTTCATAATAATTTAATTCAAATTTAAAAGATCTTATTTATATTTCACTTATTTGTAGATAAATTTATTAGTGAAGCGTGTATGAAAGTTGATTCAATATTCTAAATTTATAATCAAATCAAATTTGTATTGTATCTCTTTCATTGCTCATTGAGATTTCAAGTTTTGGTAAAATTTGAATGTCATAAATTTTAAAAATAAATGGCATTTAAAAAAAGATCCTTCAAATTCTACATACATTTGAATTTTATAATGATTATTTATTATTTTCAGAATTCATATATTTTGCCAAAAACCAAGCTAATCTGGTGAATAAAATGAAAAAAACTGAAGAAGAAATTCAAATATTGAAGGAACAAAACGATATTCATGAAACTGAAAAAAGAAAACATGACTGTCAAATGAGGCATATGAAGTAAGACAATTTACAATGTATAAAATTTTGTTTTATTAGTTTTTCCCTGAGATTTGAATCTTTATTTCAGATTAATTACTTTCAATGGAGATTTTTTTTTTTTTTTTTGCAAAGTAAATTTTCTGGAATTTTTGTAAATTTTTTTTTACAATTTGCAAATTAAAAAAATACATTTTTTCTTTTCTTTTTATAATTTCATAACAAAATGTCAGTTTCAAAATCTTTTATAATTTCTTTAACAAAACCTAATTTATAAAATATTTTTCCTTGATCCTGTTTTTAACCCTTTGAAGCGCGGAAAAATAAATTCGCTGAATTTTTCAAAATAAAATTGTAAATGCAATGTATAGAACCTAAGAACTGAGAAAATACCTTTAAAAAAAATTACAGTACATTCCCCCCCCCCCCCGAGGGGGGAGGTGGTTTCACAGAAGTACCACCGCGCACCTACGACATAATTCTCGGATGAACAATATATGATTTGCGTCAGATTTGTAAGAATATTCTTTATATCTTTTGTAATAAATTTACTAAAATATGCAATATTAAGTGTTAGAATTACTTTTTAAATATTAAATAATACAAAATATAACTATAAGTGATTGAAATCAACTTCAATAGCCTGTAAAGTTTTTTTTCATTGTTTCTTTATTATTAAATAATTAAAACATGCAGTAATAAAGAAAAAATAAACCCCTCCCCCAAATCAATGGCAAAATCCCCATAAATTATTAGTTATTTCACTGCCTGAGTCAAAGAAAAGAAAAAAAAGGGCTAAATCTCTCACGTGTGCGTGCTGTAAGCCGGAGAAGAAACAGACAATTTTCATGTTCTAGGTGCGCGGTGGTACATATCTGAAACCACCACAAAGTAAATTGGGTAGAGTTAGTTCTTTTCATCATTTATCATACTAAAAATTAGTTATGCTATGAACAGCATATGCAGCAAAAATGTACATACCTTACTTTGAATTTTTGTCTATTTTTATTTACTAAAAAAAATCTTTTTGAAAGTGGTTAAAAAAGGCTTTTAAAATGATGCATTTTTCTCACAGAAATAAAAGTTTTCTGTCTCGTGCTGACATCTAGTGTCTTTTATAAGAGTTAAAAGATATGTTTAGGACCAATTGGTTTCATTGAAATACCATTGCGCGTTTAGAGATTTTTTAGAAAATGGTGGTTTCAGAGAGATACCACCACGCGTTAAAGGGTTAAAAAGGCATTTTGAGTCAAATAATCTTTTTAAAAATAAAAACTTCACATTAATTTTGCTCTGTGCTCTTGTATTAACTTGGCATGCTAATTAATTGCAAGTTTTATTATTTTTTGTTAGAACTTGTATAGTAATTTTTAATGTTTTTTTAAAATTTAATAGGTGAGACTGATTTTGAATAATTCAAAATTTGATAATTTTAAAAAGTCTTGATTATTCTTTTAACAAATGCTTTTTTTTCTTTTTATATTTTATCTTTTTCCATTTTGATTCTTTAAGAAATTGTCTAGTTTGTATTGCAAAAAAAATTTAAAAAGCATTTTAAAAAACCATTTCTCTGCTAGCAGCAAGGAAATAGCCTAGACGGCCTCTTCCGTGATATAATTAAAAAGAATTCTTTAAAAGATTTTAAAAAATGCAATATATTTTTACTTCATTGTTGATTGTTTATTATATTTACTGTAAATTATTAACACAAATTTTTTTTCTCCTGTAGGATGCATATATTTGTTTTGAAATATGTTATTAAACTTGTATATTTAAATTTTCTACAGCTTGGAAAAATTATTTCAGCCAATTTTAATTTGGTGCATTTAGCCATGCTGATTACTGAAATATGCATTCATGGATTCAACGCACATTTTGCTTTATTTGATTTGTTTGATGATTGAAACTTTGTTTCTTTTAAATTTAAATAATTGACAATTTGAATTTAAAAAAATATATTGTGATTGGTTTATATACATAAAAAAGAGAATAAGGTAGCAGTTGTTTTTTTTTATTGCTGAATTGTATTTTAAGATAATTAAATAATTTGAAATACATTTGTAAACTATTCATTTTGTTCTTATTTAGTTTTATATCAGATGTGAAATAATTTCTTATAAAGAGAGTATTGTATTATTTGTAGAGTTAATTCTGCACAGAGAAACCTTGTAGTCTAGGCCTATTTTTTAACTTTTTTTATGAACACATAGACTTGATAGAACCTTGACTGACCCCCTTCTGCAGTTAAGAATTCTGGTCTGTGCATTCTTTTCCAGCAATGTATTCTATTATGACAAATACTATGCCTGTAAAGTACTAAATTATTAAAGGGTGGGGGGGGGTATAATATCTTTAGATAATTTTTTTATATTCTTTTTTTCTTTGTAGTTTCATTAATTGAATTTTAATGACATATATTGCTAAAAGTGATCTATAAAAAGCTTTTATGAACAATTAAAAGTGACATGAAGTAATTATAAATGGAACAAATAGAACAAAATAACATTTTAATATTTTTTAATAAAAAAATAGCATAGTTAAGTCTTTTGTATTGCAATATATCTTTGTACTTTTTAAGTCTTTTAAATGTTAGTGGCTGAAAGTTATTAGTGAAAACACATGATTTAATATATAAAAAATATTGACCATTTCCCATACATATAACTTGAAACTTACTCAGATTACAAAGTCTTAATTTTATGTTTATGAATGTGATCTTAATTTTTTCTGATGGTATTTTTATAATTGTGTATAAATTTTTATAGCCTAGATCTTTATTTAAAATGTATATTTTCTATAAGAGTTTCTGCTAGTTTCTGTGGTCCAGATTTATTCTGAGCATTCTGAAAAATATAGTTTTGAGTTGAATAGTCATGACCATGAGTTTGACAGGTGACATTGTTTAGGTCAAGCTATGAATTCAAGTCCTGACTCCATTTAGGGCATGCAAGTGGGAAAATAAGGATACTATGTTAAATAGAACAGGGCCTCAGAGTCCTTGTGGGGGTAGTAAGGAGAGTGAAATATGTTCAAATGTCATTTTTGTCACGTGACAATGTTTCAAAATTAGAAGGTCTGTTTTCAGTAAGTATAGTACTGCTCTAGTGTAGTATCTAACTAAAATCAAGCAGAATTTAACAGAGTTAAATATATATTTCTCTTTTGAGATCATTCAATATTTGATTATAAGGGACCACAGTTTGATCATTTTTTAAGTATATTTTATTACAATTTCATTTCAGCAATTTGTTGGGCATGCAAATCTTATGTATAAAGAAAATTATTAATAATTTTAGTCATTTGAAAATTTACTAAAGTAAAAAAAAAATTTGCTATCTTTTTTTTGTGTGTTAATTATGGTGTTATCCATTGGATGTGTAAAAGAATACCAGAACCTAATTACAGGGTGCAGCAAAAAAACTGGGACAAATTTCCTGCCTCTTAGAATAGTTAACGAATTTATTTTTAATTGGTATTCTCATGTTTCTTTATTTACCACTTTCATAATAAAATATTTTTTAATATATTTCATAGTTTGTACTTTGATTTATGTGTTTTTGATCATGTCGAAAAAAAGGGCTGCTATTTTAAAATTGTTTCAGCAAAGGAAACGACAGTGTGAAATCATTCATTTGCTTAATGTACCTTGGCAAACAGTGTCTGATGCAATCTGCCATTTCAAAGAGCTTGGCAATGATGGTCGATGTCCAGAAAGTGAGCTAAAACGCACTGTAAACATTTCAAGGAATCGTAAGGCCATTGAAAAGGGAGTCCAGGGAAATCTGAGGGTTTCCATGAGAAAATCGCTCATGACATGGGAATAAGTGTCAGATCTGTGAGGCGAATAGAAAAAATGGAGCTTGGACTGAAGCCTTACAAGCAAAAATTTCAGCTCCTCACTAAAAGAAACAAACTCATACGGCTCCGAAGATGCCAAAGACCTTTGAGACAGTTTGCAAGTCAATGCTGGGAGAGATTCCTGTTCACTGATGAAAAGCTCTTTGCGGTTCAACAAGTTCATAACTCCCAAAACGATTGAAACTGGTCTGTGGATGCTCCAAGCACTTCGGTAATTGTTGAATATCGCCAATATCCAAAGTCGGTCATGGTCTTGGGCGGAATTTGCGCAAGTGGCAAAACTCCTTTGGTTTTTGTGGAAGAGAACATTAAAATTAATCAAAAAGTGTACCAGAGGGACATTCTTGAAGCTGTTGTACTTCCGTGGGCCCAAAAGCATTTCGGAAATGTAAAGTGGACGTTTCAACAAGACTCTGCACCAGCTCACAAGGCCAAAAAGACACAAAAGTGCTGCAAGGCAAATTTTCCAGACATGATATCATATGAAGAATAGCTACCGTACTCGCCGGATCTCATTCTCATGGATTACAGTGTATGGTCCATTTTGAAATCCAGAGCCTGCACTAAACCATACAAAACTTTAGACTCTCTAAAGCAATTGTTTCTGCAGGTGAGTGAGTGAATATTAACATCGCACTGCTCAGCTACACGAGGGTTTTTGGCAAAGTACCACATAATTTTGAACCATGGTCAAGTGACGTGGATGACACCTGAGCTGGCAACCCCCTCTCCTAACTACCACACCAACAGGAGGACGTTTGAAATCTCAACAGATTGAACATGCATCGTTCCCCTATACGGCGGGTCTGCAGTGGTACTGGGCTCAAACTCATGACGCGCTAGCCATGATCTAATACCTTGACCACTTGGCTACCACGGCCACTTGTTTCTGTGGGAATGGGATAGAGTAAAGGTAAAAGACTTGAGGCCCATTGTTGAAAATTTCTGCAAGAGTTTGCACCTCTGCATTGCTGCAAACGGTGGTCACTTTGAAACCAATTAAATTTATTTACTAGTACAAGTGTTCTCTTATTATTATATTTTGTTAATTTTTTATAAAGATGTTTAACAAATTGCTTATCCTGGTTTTTTTGCCGCACCCTGTATTTTCTTAAAGAAGCAGATTTTACAAATGTTTTTATAACATTTGAAATTAATGTATCCATGGGTGAAGAACAAGCTTCCATTTTCTACCCTTGTATATAGATCAAGTTGAATTCATCATTGTCTGACAGAAGTTTTTGCTTTATTTTGCTACTTTAATCTTGCATGAGGGTGGATCTGTATTTAAAAACCTTATATCATTGAGTCAAATCCATTAAGATAATTACAAAAGCATATATTTCTTAAATAAACTGTGTATTCAATTGATTAACTTTTTTTAAAGTCTTTTATAAATCAGTAAAACTATTTTGTGTGATAAGTCTGATAAACATTACCTTATAATTTCTTCAAAGTTGCTTTTCTCATCAATTAAATTTTGAGCCTTTCTTTAAATATTGTTTCCTACATTACATCGAAATAGTAGTGAGGAATATTTTCACCCCCCCCCTTTTCTTTCCTTAGCATTGGTTCATCCAAAATTTAATTCTAACATTATATATGTTTTTAAACAAAACATGACAACAGTTTTTCTTTATCAGAAAAAAATTGGTTGGGGTTAATATTTCTTCAAAGGTAATTTCAAAGTGCGCTTTTTATAATAACTTTTTGAATAAGAAGTAATTACCCTTTGTTCTTATTGATTACAGTGTGTATCCAAATGTATACCTGTGCCCAAGAAACCATTATTTTGTAAATTTCTTCCAAACGGCTTCTTGAACTTTTAAAATTTACAAAATTATAATTATACTAAAACAAACCTCTTAGCTGTGGAATTTTTTTTTTTTGTATCAGTAACTATTCAACTGACAATTTAAGAATAAATTTCATGCATGTTAAGAATGCTTATTTTATAGCAAACTCTTTGTTTTTAGTACATTGCTTGCTTTATGTTTGTTTCTTTTTAGCATAATTTGTTTTGTTTTTTAATACAGAAAAGTGCTTTCCTCTTAAAAGAGAATTTATATAATATAAAAATTTATTTAAGCAGATAATCCACATACAAATTCCTTTAACCCTCTCATTTCTTATGTGACTTCCATGGGTGACATAAATTTTCAAAAATTGCTCATCCTGCAATTTTTGCTGCCATGTGTCTACCTCAATTTAAAAGCATATCCCTCTACTTCAATGTTTATACTCCAATGAAACATTTCGTGCCATCTCTAAGGCTTTAAATCCAGTTTTAGTTAACAGTTTGTTTTTCATTAAATTTCATTTTGTATAGAGTTCACAGTTCATATCTCCGACTCTTATTGTTTATTATTATGAGATATCACTTGCAGGAAACATTTAACAAATGATAGAACGTATGTTTCAGATGAAGTATAGGATTGTGAGTTATTTTATTCATTTTGAAAATAAAACGTCAATAATTATTTATTGGATCTCACTAGATAGCAATGAATCTGAAGATAATTCACTAATCATACACAATGTTTAGCAGTGGTGCAAAATAAATATGTAAATATTATTTATAATTATTAAATCAATCTTTGTGAAATGCATTTAGGCTTTTTAAAAAGAACTACTCAATGTAAAGGTAAAGTTTCCAGAGTGTTCAGCTGGAAAATCAGTCCAATCTTTTTGAGGTTGACAACTCATTTTGCAAGCCACATACCTTCTAATGCAATAAAAAAGAGACTTGCATATTGTTTGCTGCTAGTTGCTCAAAAAAAGTAAGAAAAGACAAACTGAAGTCGGGGGGGGGGGATTTTTCTCTAAGAATCTCCGGTTTGGTGTAAAGAAAGTTATGTAGGACTTTGCCTGGAACCTTCTTTTAAGCTTTACCATACTAAGTGTATTTTCTTACATTATTTGTGTAAATATAATATATTTAAATCAGTTCATATATTTTCAAGTGTGCTTTTATACAAAGCAGATGTGAATATCGTCATTATTTAATTTCAGAATTTTGCCTTTGTAGCATTGATTTTACAATTTATATTTCCAGAAATCAGTTCTTATGATTCAAGTCAAAACCTAAAAAAAAACATTATTATAAAATTTTGCTGTATTTTTGAGTTTTCAAATATATTTAGATTTCATATATGTAATATAAAAAAATATGCGTTTTGTGAAGCGACTTAAAAATCAATAATATATATAAACCAAATATTTTTCTTAAATTATGAAATAGTTTGATAGTTGATTATTAATGTTAGTTTTTTTTTATCTTTTTAACTTATTATAAAATAATGGTATAATAATTGTTATTAATTTGCTTTACTATAATTAGTGTAATTTGTTTTGCTAAATGTTTTAAGTTTATATATTTATTTTGTTACTTATGATTATTTTTAGAAATCTGCTTGAATTGGAAGTTAAAAAAAGAAGAAAAATTGAAACTGAAAAGACCTTTCTAGTATAAGTCAATCTTTTAGCTTATTTTCTAATTTTTTTTAAATGCAGATCTTTTGTGAGAGAGTTGGGGAGAGATATTCTTAATTGTGCAGAATTTTGTTATTTTAATTCAATATTATAAGAAATATAGTCTTTGATACCAAATATATTAAAGGAAGCTTATAATATTGGAGACACTATTGGGAACTGAACACTAAATGTTAATAATTTTTTAAGGAAGTTTCTTGTAACTCAAGGATGGATTTAAGTTTTAATATCCAGACATAAAAAAAGGACCTGATACTAAAATTATTCTATTTTTTTAAAATTTATTTAAAGTACTCTTTAAAATGAAATGTAATAAATGAAAATATCTCAAATGAAATGTAATACTAGTGCACTATAGTTAATGAAATATAGTTAATGGTATGGTTATCCTTTATATTATAATTATTTTTTGAGTTAATTGATGTGTTTGTTTACTTACTATATAATATACTATTCTATAATTTTTTAAAATCTAATAATTAGAATTTTGCATTAAATTTTAAGAAAATGCTGTGATAAAAATTTATTTTAATGAATCAGTTTTTTAATTTAATTGCAATGAATGGAGAAATGATATTTAGGATATAATTTTTAGAAAATGTTTTTATGGTAGATTTTTCTTAAAAGAAAAATATTACATTTTAAATTTGTTAATTCTAAATGTTAAAAATAAATAGAGCCTTGAAAATAATTGGTTTTATGATGTATAATATATTGTTTAACCCTCTCGCTGCGCATCCCGCGATTCCTACAGGCAACGTAGATGCAGCAAAATTTGGGAAACCCGTGATTTCTGTGGGTATGCATTTCTTTCGATTATTTAGCTGTTCCTGTTTATATATTTTTATGATCTAATTCTATGTTTTAAAAAAAAACTCTTTTACAAAAATTTTTTGTAGAATGTAGATCTGAAATACGTAATAAAAAAAATACGCAATTTTTGAGCCTACTTTGATAAAATAACTATGCAGCAAGAGGGTTAAAGATGTTTAAAAATTTATATTTGCTCATATTTAATAAAATCAAATGTTCTTTGAGAAATTACTGTATACTTTTATCTATTAAAAATCTAAAATACTTAAAAGTTATTTCTTTGAAAATAAAATTGAAAACTTAGGAAAAATTAAAATTTTTATTTTATGAATTTATGTAAGTTTTGTTGAACATCAGAGAGAGTTATACATTAAATCTAAATTGTGCTTTTATTCAATAATTTTTAAAATTTTCTGATTTTCAAATTATAATATACAGTGGTAGTAAAAAATTCTGAACACATTAAGTTTTTTGCCTAATTTTTGAGTTTGACTTAATTTTTCCCTTTTGTAATTATTGCACAATTTTAACTATTTTTATTGATTCTAATGGATTTTTTCATGCTGATTTCAAATCTGTTTGTAGATTTTGTATAAAGTAAGTTTTTTTTATTAATAATTTAGAAAATGAATGATAAGACAAGTATAAAGTTAGTGTAGTGTAATGACTGATTGTTTTGTTGAAGTACTCCATTTTTCCAACTAATTAGCATTAGCAAAGGGTTGAAAACAGAATGTGAAGCATGTTTTAGTGCATTTAAAGCAGTTCTGTGCTGCAATTTGGAAATATTGAAATAAGGAGTAAATTTTCGTTTCTGCCTTATAATGAAAGATATAAAATATTACTATTGAAGGAAGAATGTTATTCTCTTTGCACTAGATTGTGTGTGTGTGTTGCTAAAGCACAATGTGGTCTTTTTACTGTAGTGAGAATGTTGAAAAGATGTCCTGAAACAAATTCTATTGCTAACAGGAAGCAATACGGGTGGCTAAGAAAAACAACTTAACATGAATACAGGCTATTGCACTGGATTTTACTTTCAAACAAAAAGCTTAATTCACCGCAAATTTTAAAATAAGTTATTTTGACATTGAGTGTAAATGTGTGCCCGTACAATGTGTGAGGAAGACTGCTAAAAATTAGATTATAGGGCTAAAACCATTATTTACTGATTGGCACAGGCAAGTGATCATTCATTATGGACTGTTAAAGATAGAAAAGGTAATGATGAAAGTCAGTTTTGTGTTTTTGTTAACAAAAATAGTGCCTATGTAAGACAACACACTCATAAAAGAATTCAACCATCAGAGTCTAAAACCCACCAATGAAAGTGATGATATGAGGCTGCGTGTCTTCTCGTGTAGTTGTAAGACTTCACATCATAAAAAGAACAGAGAAAACCAGGGAATACTACAAAATAATACAAAGTACTACAAAATGAATTGCTACCAACAGTAAAAGATATTTTTGGAGATTCGTCATGGATTTTTCAGGATGTGTGCTCAGGATAGTGCTCCGTCACCACATAAAAGTAGTCCAAAAATGGTTGGAAGACTGTGATTAAAAGGATGTAGACAGGATAGTCTTTGGATCTTAATCTGATATAAAACCTATGGCATAACATTAGTTATGACATTTAGAAGGAAAAACCTTCAGACAAACGTATGTTAATTAGATTTAATGTTTTCTTTCTACCCTATTGTGATGAAAGAGCTATTCATGAAATTGGTGCATTCCATGCATGCCCAAAAAATGCATAGCTATAATTAAAGCAAACAACCGCCCCATAAAATATTGATGTTCAAACAAGCAACATTCATTTAATTTTCAAAAACAATGTTAAATGAACAGTGTTTTAAAAGTTTTGTGTATTCTACTGTGTTTATTATGTTTTTTTTATATTCTATTATTTTGTACATACTATATAAACATTCTTGTGTTCAGGCTGCAAAAAATACTTGCAGGATTAAAAAACTAGTAACAGATTTGAAACAGAAAAATATATTAGAATCAATAACAACATTTATAGTAGTACATTAATTTCATAAAGCAAATTTAGGTCAAACTCAAAGATACAACAAAAAAAAATGGGTGTATTCTGGATTTTTGCCACCAATATATGTGTTTTTAATATAAATTTTTGAAAAGTTAAACTTAAGTTTTCAATAATCAAAATATAAAAAGTTTTTTAATGGTATTTTTTATTTTTAAAACTTCATATGTTTTATTTTGTTATGCTTTTTAAAGTAATTTTGTCTTTTTTTTTACCTATAAAAATAGATTTACTAATTGTACAATCTTTTATAATTATTTAAAAATAAGTTTGAATGCTTTTTATCATTTATATCACAACTTACATAATTGTATGATTCCTTTAAATGTTTCATTAATAATACTTTTTAAACATTTCTTGTAGGCTGAAATTTGTTTTACTGTTAATAATCTTAAATGTATATAATTTTTATATCCAATAATATAATGGGTTTCTTTCATCAATTTTAAATAGTTTAGTAAACTTCTATTGTACTGTTGACAGTAAACAATTGATATTTGAATTTAAGAAGAGTAAAACTCTAATTGGGGCACTCTTTTAAATGTAGTTAAAAAAAATTTGATTAAAAGTTCTGTGGTTTTGAATAATTAGGGACTTTCATTACCTTGAGACATAACCTTGTAATTCATTTCTATTAATGCAAAATGTATGTGTAATTTCTTCCATCTAAAATTGTTACTGATTATCAGTTGTCAAAATTTAGTTAACCTCTTAATTTTGCTGATTTCCATCAATACTTCTTAATTGCAGTATGAAGCTTTACACAGTAAGTATCAATAAAATTATAAGAGTACTTAAAAATAAGTTATAAACTGTTTCAAAAATTCTTTCTAGTATTTAAATAGCATTACATGAGAGCTAACAATTTAAGACAATTGTGATCAGATCTAATTTGATGTATTGAAAAATTTGTTCGCAATGAAAGAAATACTTAAATATATTTGCTTGGTTTTATTTATATGAATTTGTTGGCTATAATATCTTGAAACTAGATAACATTTTAATTAATTTTAAATTATATACCTGTCACATGTAAACAAATGTCAGTTTTTTAAATCTAAAAAATAATTCTCATTAATTTTATTATTAACATATACACTAATAATAATCAATTCTGGTGATCTACTGTAACAGTATGCCTTATGCAGAAACTTTTCTGGATTTACCTAAGGAATTGAAGAAAAAATCCTTTCTGAAAATTTTGTCTATTATATACTTTTTAAAAAATTGTAATTATTCGATTTTTTTTTTATTGTCAAATAGGAAAAGAAGATGTCTCTAATTCAGAAAGTTCTGTTAAATGATGACAATAAAATTGACTGTCAAATTAAAGAGAAACTTTTCTCTTTAAGTAATTCGGATTTAGATATACAAATGGAAATGCAGACTGAGTAAGTTCTTTATGTTAGATTACTGATGTTTAATTTTTGTATAAACTTTATTTTAAAGTTCTAATTTGAAATTTTTGATTTTTTTCCCCTTATTAGTACATTACCAGTGGTCGATGATACTATTGGATCACTTTTATCTCCATCTGATATTGATAATACAGTAGCTGATGAAAGACACTTGAATTGTAATGTAATTAATTTGCAGAAACAACTATTTGAAACAGTTACTGAAGAATCTTTTAATTCAATTCAAATGAAACAAAATTTAAAAGTTTGTTATATTTTATCTTATAAAATGTAATGTTTTCTATGAGAATAGAGACAATGAAGGCTGTAACGTAAAAGTTTTTCATTCAAAACAAAGTTTGACAATCTGAATTGACTATATTATTTGTTGTGTTATTTATTTAAATATTTGTGCTTTATTATTCTTTTTCATGTTGTGGAATATGTTTTCTATGAAGAATCAGTAATATATTGTATTAAAATTAAATTCTGTTTCAAAATTCATCCATGATAAATATCAGAAATAAACCTGATCTAATTTATTCTTCTGTGGGTCTGTGTTATTATAATCATTTTGTTGTTTTCCCCTTAACATCATGATGCCTATGTACTTGAAATTGATGGCATTTTACACAGACATTTGCTTATTTCCTTTTGCATAATTTTTTACTATTTGGATTTTTATACTTTTAATCTACATTTATATAGATAGGTAGATGGACCTCTGTATCTTTTATCTGTAGAATCGCTAATAAGTGGGGTTTTTTTTTTCTCCAAAAAACCATTTAGATCATTCCCTAAACAGATTCCTGCTCAGTTGCAACATGTAAGGATATGAATAAAAACAAAAAATGTAAAAGAATGTTGTGTATACAAAATAATTTTGATTGTATGTTAAATAACTTCATTAATATCATAAATGGAATTTAGTAAAAATGAAATACATTTGAATATTTAATTGATATTATTTGTGTTTGGGTTTATCAATATTTTAAAGTCTCCTGATGGGGGGGGGGGAGTTATTAGGCAATGTTTCTTCCTTAAAAAGATTTACAGGATATTTGGATTCAACCTTTTTTGTGGGAATATTAAGAAAATGCAAGGTCAAAAAGATATTTTATAGTAATAAAAAAGGAATGAATAATTATGTAGGTATTGTCACATCTGTTAGTTTATGAAAATGAGACTATTATTCTTAACTAGATAACTTCTTTGAATGAACCAATTTGAGAAAACTCAAGGCTTGCATCATTTTCACATCTTTATTTTCAAGGGGAAACTAGTTATTTACTTGACCTTCATTTTCTAGTTTAAAATCACTATACTTATATTACAGAATTTTTGCATCATATCTAAAAAGAGATTTTTAACCATATAATAGAAGTATCAATTTTCATGTTAAAATTACAGTTCTAGATTGTTTAGTGCAGTGGTTCTTATAAACTTTCACTCTGGCACCACAGCCCCCTTTATGTATCAGCTTGACATCGTGGAACCCCATGACTTTGAACACTCCTCCCTGACTCTTAACTTTTGGTTGAGTGATTTAAAGGTTCCTCAATAATTCTAAGACTATCTTTGACTTATCTTTGCACATGAGTTTCTACTATTTTTTGAAAATATTACATTGTTGTAATGGCTATGTGTAGTTGTAAACAATTAAAAACTGAATATTCTTGATCAAAATACATGTGTTAGTTGAGTTCTTAGTGATCTAGTGTAGGATGGCATCTTTCAATTTTTCCACAGGGCCTTTTAGAGCTTGTGAAAAGGGAAATCTTAACATTAAATGAGAGACCTTTGCAGACTCATTAAAAAGGTGCTAAAGGTACCCCTAGGAGTCTACAGACCACAGTTTACGAACTGCTGATTTTGTGGATTCTTTTATTTGATAACATTTTGATGCAAATCAGAGCATTGTTAATAGTTTGAAACTTGCATATTATATTGTCGGCCAATTTTGACAAGGAAAATGTTGCCAATTCAATGTTGTCATCATTTTGTACATGCATAGGAATGGTGTTTCCCACTATTAAGCTACATAGAAGGGTATTTGTTGCAAATTACTTGATTTGAAGAAATTGGTACAGTTGATATAAAGTATATGTACTAAAATTTCGCATTCTGTAAATATAATATTAAATTTAAAATTAATGTAACAACCACGCGCACAACAAATTTTCATAAACTTTTTATAATTAAATGACATTTTCAGATTAATACTGATACATTATATCATCTGTACCAAAATTATAAACAGTAATACTTTTTTCTGCATTTAAAGTCATTTAAATTTTAAATGAATATTTAGGATGCAAAAAATGGAAAGGTAATAAAAAACATAAAGGCTGGTTTAAACAAAAATATATATAAATGTACAACTATGCATGAATTAGAAAAGGATATAACATTTTCCTAATTCAAAATTCTTCATAATTTGGTTCTTGTTCTTTTATCTAACACAAGGAACTTCAGTCATTTACCTAAATTCTATTTCAATGAATTTTAATTTTGTTATATTTAGAAAATTTGTGTTGGTAAATTTTATTTTGATATTGTTCCTTTTATTAAAAAAATTATAACCAAGAAAGTAAAATGGTCTGCTCATTAATATTAATAGTATTTAAAAGAGCAAACATTATTTAAAGAATTTATTATTATTACAACAGTTACCTTTAGTTATTTAGAATAATTGTTACTGTTGTATGGTTTGTCGGTGCTGATATTGATTGTATCATTTTTGTGTTAGGTCTAGATATAGAAATGCACTTACTAAAGGATTAAGTACTATTTATTACAAATTTGATTCCTTTAGGAAAATTCAACATTTGATGTTAAACAACCTGAATTGGATATCCAGATGATAATTCATGGCATATCTGAAATAAAAGAATCTGAAGCATCGTGCCGAACTGATTTAAATTCGATGTGTGAGGTATCTGAAATAAAAAATTGTAAATCACACAACAATAATGAATCAACTTCCGTTGCTCAGTTACCAAATATAATGCTTGAATTAGGTATTGTTTAATTTTTTTCTCTCAACAAAATGAACTTTATATCTGATATATAATGATTGTGTTCTAATATCGTCCTCTGTTCATTTGTTAGTAGTCTTTGATTCTCATGTATGATTCTAACCTCAATTGATAGGTAGTTATATATATATATATATATATAAATGGGAACTCTGAAGTAGAGTAATAGTATAAACCAATAAATTGAAATCACCATTCCGAAATTGATTTTTTTAAATTCATTTACTGTTAATTTAATTGCCAATAGATTTATTTAATGAACATTGTGTTATTTTGCCAAAAAAGGTCCAATTGAATTGAGTTTAAATTTACTTGTATACTGAACTATAAAATACTGCATAAAAGTGAAATGCTAAAAAAATTTTAGTGTATCATAAATTTGTTAATAAATTTTTTCTGTTATGTATATTTTAATGAAGTGAATAAACTATTTTCAGTGAATGAATATTAAATATTTTTTGTTTGGCTATTATAAAAATCAATACTTGCAAGAGAATAATTATATTAATGTTATGTCACTTACAAAAAATATTTACCAATTTTATTTTTATTTGTATTAGAATTTGAAAAATATAAGAAAGCCTGTGTTATATTTAATAGATTATTTCATGTTTTTGATCCAAAATATTACAATATAAGTTGATTTTACCAAGTCTGCATTCATAATCTTAATTTTATGCTGCATTTAAAGTAAAAATCAAGATGTATTATATATCTGTTTTTTATATAAAATGGTTGCTTTCATCTAAGACAATTTTATCTCTTGCAGCCTCGCAAAAGTATTAGAAATTTTATGACTTTGTGAGATTACTACTAAAATACTATTAATAATATTACAAATGCAATATTGGCAGGCTATCAATTTATAGCTAATGAATTTGGGGATTTAGTACTTTGTTTAACACAAGAGGAGATTCATAAAATCCTTCTCAAATATTAACATTTATTATTGATACTTTTATCTTGAATACTTATACTTCTCTTTTTATATTTGCAATTGGCATATTTGTATGTATTTATTCAAAATTGCCATAAATGAGAGTAGATATTTTTTTGACCAAATAAGCTTTTGTTTTTTACTTCAAGGATTGAAATTAGGATAATGTGAATTTAATGTAAAAACATGAAATTTACTGTATGCTATTGAGTAATATTGTGGCAAAATAGAAAAAAACTGAAATTCTCTTAAATCTCCCATCTCAATAAAGCTTTAAAACATAGGTTCTCAACGTGGGCGTTTAAAGTTTTCAGGGGGGGGGGGCAGTAAAAGACGCAGAGAAAATTATTGGACTTTTAGATGGCACAGAGGGACTTGGGCAGATTAACCAAGCATAGTCTAAAAAAGGGTAAAAAACATGCTGATTATGTACTAACACAAGTAAACTTTAATGCTGTTTACCTTATGTTGATTGTATGTATTTAAATCATTTCTGTATCACATGTAAGAAAATTGAGGCTTTAGAAAAAAATAAAATTAAAAAATATATTCTATTAATATAGAATATTTTTTTAAAATTTAACTCTTGTTTTCGCCATGTTTTTTGTACACTCTTATTTCTCTAAAGGTATATTTAGGTATCGAAATATTCACTAGAAAAGGGGGCGCCAGTTCAAAAAAGGCTGGGAACCCATGCTTTAAAAGTTATTGAAATGGATTTTCCATTGTAAAAACTAGTTATGTTGTTGCAAACTTGATAGCCAAAATAAATAAATAAATGCTATTAATAGAGTTATTAGCTGGATTATTTGTGGAAAATAGACAAGTATCATTTGCAAGCTAAAATAAGTTTTTTCTAAAATCAGTGAGTATTAACTCTGTCAACAGTTGAACTTATAAAAAAAGGAAAACCTATCAATAAATCTTTTGAGAATAGAACTATTAATTTTAGATTTTATGTTATGAGAATAAATGAAGATGTGTCTATATAATACAAATCAATTAACATTTTTGTTAGAGGTATTATTGATATATATAATAACACTGAAGGCTCTTTAATTTCATTAAATGATGCAATTAAATCAGGTGATTTATAAGTAAGAGTAAAAAATATCTCTCTGGTTATTGAAAATGTATCTGTGGTGACCTAGTGGTCACAGTCACAAGCTCGTAGACAGTGTGCCGTGAGTTTGAACCCTAGTACCACTGAAGATCCGATGTATTGGGGGCTGATGCACTTTAAATCTGGCATGACTCAGTTATCTTGTTCTTGTGGTGTGGTAGTTTGGAGAGGAGGAACCAGCTCAGATGTAATCCTTGTTGCTTGGCCATGGTTCAAAATTATGAGGTCTGTCACCAATTGCCTTTGTTTTGCTTTATAGTGTGACATTAATAAACATGCACTCATTAGGAACACGTCTGTTTCAATTACTAGTGATGCATTGTAGGAAAAATTAAGGAGGTGAGTTTATAAAGTTCAAAAAAAATGTTGCATTTATCTTTTGTAATTCATGTAAAATGAAATATTCATCATATACGGCAAGACAGTCCCTCATGTGCCATTGCCTTCCTTTGAAATCTCCTTCACAGTGACCTCTCATTCACCTTCGTTCTCCAAGTTTTCTCATTTATATTCTTTAAGTCTGACCATTTCAGCCTTGGTTTTTCATGTTTCCGAATCCAGGTGACTTTGAACTGTAGTATCTTTTTAACAAAATGAAATATTACTGCGTAGGAAATCAAGAAATTGTTTGCTCAAAAGCTGTCAAGGTATATGTTACACTTATTGTCATTAGGTGTGTATATTTGTAAAAAAACAAAAGGACTGGAACTGTCATTTTCAGTAATTCTTATTTATAAATATTGACAGTGAAGGATATCATTACTCTTTTCTGAAGTAAAAGAGTTAAATCAAAGCACAATTCTGATAACATTTTAAAATTTGCAAAAAGAAGTCAAGTTTTTTTATATGTAAAAAAAAGATATACTTTTGTTTTTGAATTTTTCTGAATTTCATGGGGAATAGTGGTTAATAGACCTGACCTATCTTTTAAATAAAGTAAGTATCTTCAAAGTGAATTTATGAAAGCAACATTTCTAACTATATTATTTTTTATACAGAAAATGAAACTGAGGCAACCTCAAAGTTAAATTATCAGTTTTATGCATTTTGTGACATTTCCTAAACATAGTTTTATGAAAAATACAGCCTTGCTGTTTAATTTGATTAAAGGATTTGAGTATTCTCAAATTCAATATTTCTAGAAAAATCATTTATATTTATGGTATACTTATGACTTCACATTTAATCCGCATATATATTTCATCACCATGTTTTCAAATGGACTGTATAAAAGCTGAAATTTGACATTCAACTTAAAATAAATTGATCATGTCTGTATTAGACTTCTATAAGTTATACCCTATGACAGAAATATATCCTTCATAGTTCCACCTTATTTATACTATTGCTGTTGGTAGACTTAAATTTGCAGGCAGTTATTTTCAAGGATCAAGTACACAAAGAACAAGACTAGAACCAAAATATCTGTTGAGCCTTTTGAGAATTGCGACTACTTACATTGTAACAATGCTGCAGAATTAGTGTATCAAGAATTATGTATTAAATTTTTAATTAATTGAATGTGTGTTAGCTCTAAATTCTTTTTTTCTTTTGCTCATCAGCTATCACTAGTATTAATGCATTTTGTCAGTGGATCATAATAACTTTTGTATTCTTTAAATGCATCATAAGTGAGCTAAAAGGTTGTCATGTAAAAAATAACAGTTTTGAATCAAATTTTGTGCTTTTTGTAACCTGAAGAAATTTTCATGATTAAAGATCTTTTTTTAGTTAACATACAACTTAAAATGGTTGTAACATTAATTATGTGAAATGTTTTTTTATTACAGGTTCAGAATCAATACAGAGTTGTGGGCAAAGGCATCAGAGTCATAAAATTAAGACTAATCTTACAAGGTAATTATGCATTTAATTTTTTTAATGCTAAAATTTTGCTGTTGCAACATTTGTTCAAATATGTTGACTTTGATCCCTGTTTTTAGTACTCCTAAAGATGAAGGCAATTCTGGGGAAAGAATTCATTCCTTTGTCTCAAGACCAGTTATTCGTGCTGAGAAATGTTATGTTTGCTGCAAGTCTATTCAATTCTGTAAGCAAAATTCAAAATGCACTACTTGTAAAAGGACATGTCATCCTGATTGTAAAGAAAGATGCCCATTACCCTGTGTTCCAATTACTTCACCTCAAAGTAATTCTACTGTAAGTAAACTTCATAGAGTATTTGCAGAATTACAATGTTTTTGTATTGTGTGTGATTTTTATGTATACTTTTTGTATATAAGCTTTCAATATTTTTAATTTTGAAGAAAAGAAAAGCTTTAATTTTGAGTTTTTTTTTTCATTAAGATTTTGATTGGGAAAAGTGACAAATTTGTTAAAGTTAAATAAGATAAAATTATTGTCTGAACTGAAATTTTTACTTGGCTTGACTTCTCTTGATAGATTCAATGTTAAATCCTTTATGTTAATAGATTATTCTTATTTTTAATTCACTTTTTTTTTCTTTGCTTAATGTTACTGAGCAAGAGAAACAGAATATATTTTCAAATATATATACAGTCTGACCTCCATTTTACAAATTCCTCTATTTTGCAAACTCATTCCTGGTACCAAGAACAGAAGAATATTGAAAGATGTGTCTCTATTTAATGAATTTTCCACATAAAACTTTTTTTATCAGGATTTAGTGGCTTGATTGAACAGAGGTCCAACTGTATTTCACATTCTAATATAAATATACACATATATATATGCATGCTGTACTGTGTTTTTAAAGTTAAAAAATATTTGATAATTATACAATTTTTCTTTTTTAACATGTAAAATCAAAAGTTTAGTCTTTAAGTCTGAAACATTTTTAAAACAATTAACTCTCTTCAATCATAAATTATGATGTAAAGTTGTGTGTCCTTTGTATTAGGATTTGTCAAATTTTAGACACTGTAGTCACTTTCTTTATTGAAATAAAGTCTACAAATGTGATAAAAATCAAAGAATATTTCTGCAAACTTTTTTAAAAATTTCTGAGTAATATAGCAAGATTGATAACATAGTGAGTAATTATGACTAAAAAGATAATATTCATTAATATAAAAATAATTTTAAAATGAATATAATAAAAAATCAAGAATGTATAAGAATTTTCTATTTTGAGGAAAGCTAGTTTTCTGTATTCCAAGTAAAGGCATTGAAATTTAGCTGCTTTGGACTATCAAGGTAAATAATGATCTGTAAGTAGGGATCTATATTTAATTTGATTGCTTCAACACAAAAAAATGTTGATTCATTCAAATAGGTTCATAAAAAAAAGAGCTCTGTAATATGAAATCGTCTTTTAATCCTAAATAATTTAGCTTTAACTAGTGTTACTCTGTAACTAATTATTCTATTTAGACTATGAATTAAAGACAAGTTTATTTTTCCTTTACCTATTTCAAACAAATTAGTGTGTCATGAGAAAAGCATTATAATTTTATTTAAAAAAAAACAGAAAGGTGTCAAAAAGTTAGCTTTTGCACTCTTGGCAGATGTAAAAAGAGTGAGCTCTCCATAAATAATTCTTGTTGCACTAATTGTATGTGTACTTTATCAATTTTTGTTTCTTAAACAGACAAAAAGTTCCAATTCTGTATCTGCCGAGGATTAGACAAATGTTTAACTATCTAGGATTAAATATTTTAATGTTTATACTTCCAGACTATTTTAAGGAATTTTGATATAACTGAAGTAATAGATTTTAAATGAGTATTATGTTTAATATTTTCCATTTTTTCCAAAAATTTTTAAATGTATATCCAGAAATTTAATTTTATAAAAATACCTTTGATGTTAATGCTATCAATATGTTGGCATAAGTGCTATATTTTTCAATTTTCTACAAATTTTTCTTCACATTCTTTTAGGAAACATGTTATATTTTCATTATATTTGTTGTAAAAGTGGCTCTTTCCATAACCAAGTTCATCATAAGCTGCCTTTTATTTTATTCTATTTTCATTAATTGTAAATTTAGTTAGTTTATTTTTTCTCTAATATCAAAGGAAAAATGTTTAACTCAATAAGCTATCATATTAATCTTATTTTGTTTTTTAAAAAATTTTCGCTAGTTTTTATCATGTTTTATGTTAGTCTGTAATAATAGTTTATGATGTAACATTTTATTGATGTATAAAATTGATGGTATAACAAAATTTCTGACTTTATTGAAGTATTGAAGTGTATTATTCATAAATATATGCTTGTATTAATAACTGCAATATTTTGAATTTCTTACCATCTTTTTGGGTTTTTTTTTAATAAAAAAAGTTATAGTTATATAGTTTCAGAAAAGAAGCATTCTATCGTCATTCATGAATCAATTCAGTTTTCTTTACTTGTAACTTTTTCTTCGTATAACTCAAAGAGTTATGCTGTGTGATGCATTATGAATACTGAGATGATGCAAGAAAAATCAAAATATTATGCTGAAATTCTTCGATGAATAAGCTTTAAATTTAGGAATGATAATTGTATAGTTTAGGGGTGGGTAATTGTGGAATACCAGAAGTATCACAATATATTGCACTTGTCATAATTGAGGGTTGCCAGAGCCCCGAAAGGTTGGACTTCTGATAATTTTAGTCACCTTTTACGACACGCATGAACTTACGTTGGGACTATTCTAATCCAGTCACCACTCAGGGGAAAACATATTTCCAACATCACTTTTTCTCTCCTGGACAGCTAAGAATAGGCTGAAGAGATCTTCAATACTTCAGTTTGATAAAGACATCAGAAACATTAACTTGAATCACACAAGCCTTGACATCATTCAAGAACCTTGTTTTCCAGTCAAACCACCTCCCTCTACCAAAATATTTTTAGACCTTCTTGAGCCTTGCACGAAAAAGGAATCTAAGGGCACAATTAAAAGGAAAGGCATGGACACAATTATCAGTCTTATGAGGCCTCGTTTAGTAACTGCCTACACTGATGGTTCTTCAGACTCAGAGTGCATTATGGGTGGATCTGGTGTCTTTCTTAAATACCCAGATAATACAACTTCAAAGCACAAGGTCTCCGCAGGGCAAATTACTTCCAACTTCACGTGTGAGTTCATAGCAATTAGGACAGCCCTAAATATTTACCTTACATGGACAGATATCGCTAATTCTGATGGCATCATTGTTCTCTCCGATTCTAGATCTGTTCTTGAGGCCATCAAGAAAGGAAAAATGGGACTCACCCAAGAAATCAATTCTCTTTTACTTTCCATTGGTGCATTGGGCAAATCATGCACCCTCCAGTGGATCCCGGCCCATGTTGACATCAAAGGGAACAAGATGGCCGATTTCCTTGCCAATGAAGCCAGAACACTTGAACCTGTAACTTCTTCGACTACGGTCTTTGATGCCAACGCAGTCGCACAACAAAAGCTCTGCTCAAGCCCACGAAAAAAATTCTCGCTGCCAGAATTAAATTATAGCCGAGAAATTACAACAACAATAACCAGACTAAGGACAAAACATTTTAAGGGCATGAAGATTCTGCCTGATGGATCCAGATCATATGTGGAATGCAGGCACTGCCCAGGCAAGCAACTGGATCCCAAACATCTTTTTAACTGTCCTTCCATTGTTGGTGCCCTTTTTAAAATAGACAATGACTACAGCATGGACATCCTATACTCGGATCGTGCCATGGCAGTGATTCACGCCTTTGGCAATATTTGACTCATTTCTATATCTTTATTTTGTTATATACACCTGCACTTTGTCATACACGACAACAACAACAACCAGAAGTATGTATCTTTTTTGAAATTATTGCATTTTATAGTTAACTTTACATCTTAGAAAAGGTATAAATTGTATTATAAAAATCAGATTTATTTAACTTAATAAAATGGTGTTGGTTTTATTGAATTTATTGTGCTAGTTTCATATAATCTATAGCTACATACACATTTAATTTTAGATTCAGTTTGAGACTATTGTTGAAAAACTCAGTTTGAGACTATTCTGTTGCACTTTTCTACACTTTTTTTTTTGACATCAGAAATAAGATTGCCTGTGTTAAATTCTCACATCACAGCCTGCAAGTTTTTATGTGTCAACTTGCATCTATATTTACTCTTGCTGGTCTTCATAAGAAAAACTTTGCTCACAAATATATGTCAACCCAAATCAAGAATATTTTCCTTGTAAAATTCTTCATATGGGGGAAAGTTTTCAGATGACAAAAGATTCGTTAAAGTCAATACCATAGTATAAAACATTTCCTTCACACTGTGATCTGACTTCAAGCAAATAAGTTCAAGCTAGAACTCCTCAGGAGCTGTATATGAGCAGTAAGGAAATTGAAGATAGTCTCAATTTTCTTAATATCGAGGAATTTTCTTTTGACCTTGTCCTTGGTTGAAGGCAGTTTTTAGACTGTCTTGGCAGGTCACAAAATGACTCTTTTTGCCCACCCCTGGTATAGTTTATCTGCTATTATTTCTACATATGTTTGTAATTTAAATGGCATCACTGTGTTATAATAACTAATGCACCTTTTCTTACTTAGTATTTTTATTGAGGAACTTTACATTAAGAAATAAATTTCACTAATTAAGGATTAACAGGAGGTGGGGTAATGTGTTTGTTAATGAAGTGTTTGATACAGTGGTGTAACATACACCCTCCCTCCCTGCATCTCGGAAGGGGGGGGCAGGTCTTTAGGTGGCCCAAAGCCTATGTTATGTTATGGTTTTGGAATCCTTTGAGATCCCGCTTGGGGCCCCAAAGCTGACTTTACAGGGCCCCTAACATTTTTGGTTGTGCCACTGGTTTAATCTCAACATATTTGTAAGACTTTTATTTATTTTTTTTTTTTTTACATGTTATTTTTTAAAAGATATAACTGTAATTATTTCGGATTTGGAATTAATAGAGAGAACTATTTTTTTTAAAAAAATGCTATTATTATCATTTTCACACATTTTTTAAAAAATACCTTCATCTTAAAATATATCAAAATTTAATAATAATTTAAAGAAAATTTCTTTGCATGTTTTAGGGTACTATTGCTGATTATACGTCATCTGCATCACCTAAGATCCCTTCGGCAATTATTTGCTGTATCAATGAAATTGAGTCCCGAGGTTTTAAGAATATTGGCCTGTATCGCAAATCTGGTAATGGTCGAGATGTAAGGGATTTAAAAGAAAAACTTTTGAAGGGAAAAATACTAGACAACCTGGTTTGTATTCTTTTATTTTTAAGTTCTACTACAATTTTTAGACTTTCAGTATACTTTAGCAACGCCAGTGTACATATCTACAGTCACTTTTTAAAAATTTATATAGTTAACAAGAATGTTTTGCTAAATATCAATTTTTTTAAACTTGTAACTTGGTAGTGTCTCTTTCAAAATTAATTTTTAATGAAATGTGTTGAATTCAAGTTCTTAAGACCCATCAAAGGCTTATGCTCAAAGGGTACAGGATTTATGTACGACCTCTCAGGTACATAAGTGATCTTTTCAAGATTTTGTTATCTTTAATAGATACAAGTGACAGCCTCTGAAAAGCCAAACAATTCCTATCTTCACTTTATATTTTGATCATGGATCAATCATATTTGAGATAGTTATTTACATAACAAATTTGATTTTTAGTAAATTAATGAGTGTTTGGGGCAGTTCGGCCAATAATGGTTCTGTGTCAGTAAAACCAGTCAATCAATGAAGTTCTAAGGCTTATTTCCTGATATGCAGTCAGACCCCAATTTAACAAATTTATCAGGGCCGAACATTTTATTCGTTAATTTGTGGTTAATCATATTATTCGGGTTAAAAAAATACCATTTTTTTTTTTGCACTTGCCTTTTGAATATTCTATAATAAGCAACTATATAAAAAATATCCATAGTTAAAAATTACACACTTTTTATTCAGCAGCTAAAAATACTATTAGTGAATTATTACGTACCAGTTAATGGGAAATTTAAAAATACCTACTTATAGATGTTTGACAATCTTTTTGATTCCTAACTTGAAAGAATTCTTTTTTGACTCTATGCAGAGAAGAAAATACTGGTATCATTTACATCCTGCTGTGTGAAGTACGTTTTCATAGTTCCAAACAATGCTTAAAGCATTAGAAAATGTACGTTTTAATAGGAGTTACATTATCAATTTCTGCATCAAAATCACTATTCATTCCTAAATTTTCAAAAACAAAATTTTTTGCATAACTGTACATATAATAAATCTCACATCTCTCAAGAAAGAGAGCAAACACAGCAAAAACTCTAAAAATATCCCTCGCTTTGTGGAGTGGAATAAGATAAGAAATGAATTTCCAGTCCTATTCAAAACTCGCTTAAGTCACATTTATATGCATCATAGTCTAAAAATGGGCTGCCCCTTTTCCCATTAAAATTTGCTACTTACAAAAAAAGTTTTCTGTCGTGTTTTTTATCACCAACAAAAAGGCTATACAATCATCAGCCCAAATTAAAGATGAATAATCAAGACCTTGTGTACGAGAAGCATCCAAAATATTTAGGATACATCTTGCAACAAATGAATGATCCTGAATGAATTAGTAACAAACATATTGATCATATTGTCTCAAAAAGTAGACAACGATTAAAAATTCTCAAATACATTGCAGCCAAAGACTAGGGAGCTGATGCAGTCACTTTAAGGAATACATATATGGCACTCATAAGGCCAATCCTGGAGTATGGTTTTCTGGTTTTTAGCTGTGAATCAGTTACTAATTTGGACAAATTAGAAAAAATCCAACTCAGCGCTTCTAGAATTATCGCAGGTTTGAGGCGAAGCTGCCCTAGAGAAATTGTACTCTTTGAGGCTGATTTGCAACCTCTCAAAACTAGAAGAAGGGCTAACCTCACCAAATACTTCAATAAACTCTCTAGCTATGGCCAACATAATAAAACTTCACTATATCTTAACAACTGGTACAATAATCAGAGACTAAAGAAAAATAGCCCTTTCAGTCAAGCAGAACTTCTACAATTGCCTTTTAGTGATGTTGAGCCTCACTCTCTTAAGTCTTGTCTCAGCCCAGCGAAAGGAATCCCAAAAGTGCATTTCCACTTTGACCTTTCTACTCCTGTCGTTAAGGGGGATTTCATTCCAGATCATCTTAGGCTGTTAGCATTGGAGATCATTGATGGAATCCCTGGTGGGGCCATTAAGATCTATACAGACAGCAGCAGACTGAGTGATCGAACAGGTAGTGGCATTTACATTGAGAAACATGGAGAGAGGTCTTCTTTTTGCCACTGTAACCCCGATTTTTCCTCCGTCTTTAAAAGTAAACTGATTGCAATAGAGCACAGCCTTGAGGCAGTTCTTAATGAACAAGACTTCGGAGACCTCTGGATCCTCTCTGATAGTCGCAGTTCTCTCCAACATCTTTATAACTGGATCACAGTCGGAGACAGGGCTGGCGTCTCCATACTTCAAAAACTTACACAAATATCATAGTCCCATGATGTTCATTTCCAGTGGATTCCATCCCATGTTAACAGCTTTGGAAACGAACAAGCAGATCTCCTGGCTAAAGAGGGTTGTAATGCTTCTCCACCTATCTCTTCAACCCTCACCTACTCTGAACATCAATCTAGGGTTAAATCTGAAATTTTAAAGGAGTGGAGGACCTCGTCCAACCATCACTGGTATGAAAGCAGACATCCAGGATCCTCATTCCTACTTAAATGTGGCAGAGCATCTCAGACTGCAATCTCTAGATTGAAAAGTGGCCACATAAAGAGTCTTTCCTTTTGTGGAGGCAGGAAGACTTTTGCTCTTTGCACCAAGTGCAAGACTCAGCAAGCCTCTCCAGATCACATGTTGGACTGCTTGGGACTTTTGAGGGAAGACCATTTTTCCTCTCCCCTCCTGGTATTGGACTTCTTAAGGGTCAATGGTCTTTTGGGTCTTGTCTGACTTCGTCAGACAGACTGAGGATTAGCCACAACAACAAAGTTTTCTCTATTCCGGACAAAAAGTACATGTCAAATAAAATAATTCTTTAATTTGTGGTTTATTATTTGTTGATTCAGGGTTTTATGCCTTCATTTCAATTGGGGGAGGGGAAGAAAAATTGGATATAATTAGGGGCTTGGTAAATCAGTGTCCATTTGTAGTTCAATACTTAATGTTTTTTTAATGACAATTTTTGTTTACTTTTAGTCCACTCATTTATTGCGATTATCTTAAATTTTTTCTCTAAATATGTGCATCTATTATTTTTTATGTAACAACTCTTTTTTTTTAGAATTTGTTATTTTTCTTATAGGACAAGATAGATGTTCACGTAATTTGTGGAGCAATGAAAGAATTTCTTCGTTCCTTGAAGGATCCATTAATCACTATATCAGCAAGGAAGATTTTTGTGGAGGCTGCAAATGAGGGTTATAATTTTTGCTAGATATTTAAATAGCCATTGCTAATTATTTACATAATATTTTTAAAAAATTAAAAGCGAAACTTTTTTTAGACAAATTAATTCTATGCAGTCGCACAGTGCTAATTTCTATTTATATGTTGATAATTTTTTTTTCTTTCAGACCAAATTGATGAAGATATTAGTTTAAAATTATTATATGATGCTGTTTGTAGTTTACCACAATCTAACAAAGCAACACTAGCCTTTCTTTTGTTACATTTACACAGGTAAGTTATTTTTAATTTTATTCCTTTATAATATTTATTGAGGAAATTGATGCATATATTTAAAATTTAAATTTACCTTCCAAGTCTTTTTTTTTTAAATAATTATTTTCTGAAAATATAGAATGCATTTAATGGTTCAGTTTTTAAAGGAGGAATTGCAATTTTATATAAGCTTAGAAATAATTATGGTTATTATTTCAACTTCTTCATTTACAAAACAAATCGTATCATGCCAATATTACAAACATACTAGTACTATATATTTGATAACAAAAACATATTTTCTTTAGAAAATTGCTCAAGTTCTTTCTTTTGTTAAAACATTTTTTTTTAATAAATTTAAGGGCATTTAAAATAATTATATTAATAGGGGTATTATAAAAACCTAAGTTATTTTTGAATACATTCTGTTACATAAAAAAATTATGCATCAATTATCCTGAAAACTGGTAAATGTGATGTACATGTATTGAAAATGAAACTTGTTATTGTAGAAATTCAATGTTTTATTTTGAAATATAGCTATGAGAGTGCATAAAAAAACCCAGTAATGCATTGTTTTATATCTGGCTCTGATGCAAGCTGTTACCTGGCTGGGCATTGACTCATAGAATTAGTGGTAGGTGTCCTCCTGTGGGGTTACTTGCTGTACACTTTCATGTTGGAGAGTCAGATTTGTACAATTCAAAGATTGGTTTAAAAGCATGAAGGTGAGCAGTAAAAAGATGTGCCATGTGTATTTGGGCATTCTGTAAAAATGAAAGCCCATGGGTTTGTGAAAAGTAAGGCAACATTACAAGGTGTAGAATCTCATTAACATACGACTGTGCTGTAAAAATATCATGAGGGACAATCAAAACTGTTTGGTTATCAAAATAAATGATATTTTATAGTGTTACTCTTGGTTGTCAGGCTGTAGGACGACATCCAGACACAATTGCTGGTCATCGAGATCCCATTTGAAGCAGCAATCATCGCTGAAAACAGTTATAGTCCAGTTATAATGCAGTAGTGGTTGAGACGCCATTAAGACACAAAATGAAAATGACCAATAGATGTTCATAAGGTTTTACTTTTATTAATCTAATGTTAAACCTGATTGCAGGATACATAGACAAGACAATCAACTAGTAATAAATAATGGGTACTTTAATGAGATGCAACCACTAAATTCACCCACAAGAAATCTAACTTCTAATAATGACTGTTATTTAGGAATAATCGACTATAATTCCGGTAGTATTATCTTTCTTGTAATAACTATTCTCTATCTCACTGACTATATATACATGCAATTTAGTAGTGATGTTTGTTTGTGGCATTGAGTTGTTCTAGCTTTAAGTGCCAATTTGGCTGGATGGAAAATTCAGCCAAACTCTTGTGAATCTTTTGAATAACTTATTGTTTTTAAGTGCATTTTAACATTTCATTTAATAAAAAATTCAGAAAGTATCTTTTTTTAAAAAAAAAGTTTTATTAAAACAAATTTTTTTATTTATAATTTTTTTGATAATATTCTTTCATAGAACAGCTTCTTACCAATGAACATGTTATTGGTCATCTTTGACAAATTTTAGCTGCTGTCCCTTGGGATGGTATGAAATAGGTCATTGTAATTCATAAAATTTTTGATGGTTAATCTTTGGCAATAAATCGCTGGCATGTGGTTAATAAAAAATTTTACAGAAACAAAGTGATTGGATTTTTATAATCAAGGGTTAAACAAAAATATTCATTATTGATTTATTTTGGAAGTTATTTATCTTAATTTTATATTAAACTATTTTTATAATTAATAAAAAAAGATCTTTTTTCCCCCAGAGTTGCAGAATCAACTGAATGCAAGATGCCCTGTGAAAATCTTGCAAAAATATTTGGTCCTACTGTAGTTGGATATTCTTCTCCTAATCTATTGAACTCAAGTTTGCTGTTAGAAACAGGACAGCAATGTCTTGTAAGTCCTCAAAAATATTTGCATTTGTAATGAGTATATCATGTAATTGAATCCATTCATGTTTAAAGAATTATGTTATGTTATTCATGTTTTCTCACATTTCTTTGTATGTAAATGCACTTAATTTTTTTTTTATAATAGGTTAAAGATATATTTTTAGTTAAAAAAAACATATGATTTTACTTTAGAGGAAGAACATAGCATCAAACAGATCAAAATGGTTTAAGTTTACTGAAACAGCCTTGGCTAGTAATCGGCTGTAATGCTTAGAAAGAAAGATTTTACTTTATTGTTTTTTGTAAAACTTTTCTTGTTGTTTCTTTATAACCTATCAAATCAGTTTTCAATTGCATCTTGGACAATAAGTTATGGACTCTAAATATGTGAAATAAATATTTTGTAAAAAGTATTAGTTGAAGAACTAGTTCATACAGTGTATTCAAAAAGTTCCAGGACTGCCGCTAGTAAAACAGTACAGGTAGCGCTATCTCTGCGCAATTCATGGAGCGCGTAGCAACAACCTTCTCCGACGCATGCTCAAAGTTTTATTCCGTTTGGATGAGTTCCAACTTCTCAGCGTTCACTCGAGTGTGGTGTGTCATAGTGGTCGTGTCATCGTTAAAAAATGGAGCAAAGAACGAACATTAAATTTTGTTTTAAATTGGGTAAAACGGCCACAGAAACCTATGAAATGATTAAAACTGTTCATGGTGACGAGGCTATGAGTCGTTCGCGTGTGTTTGAGTGGTTTGCAAGGTTTAGAGATGGAAGAGAAGCGACGGACAATGATGAGAGGTGTGGTCGTCCACGTCCGAGTCGGACTGATGAAAATGTCGAACGAGTGCAAGCATTGGTGCGCTCAGACCGTCGAATGACGATAGAAATGATTGTGAAATCTTTAAACATGAGTGTAGGGTCTGTTTTTACGATAATGACGGAGGATTTAAAGAAAAAGAAACTCTGTGCGCGCTTTGTGCCACACACTCTGACTACGGAGCAAAAAGAACACCGAATTGCTTCTTCCGAAGATTTGATTGCCGCGGCCGATAAAGACCCTAACTTTTTGAAAACCATCGTCACCGGAGACGAGTCGTGGTGCCTCGAATATGATCCGGAAACTAAACGCCAAAGTTCGGAGTGGACAAGTCCGGGAAAGGGTCGACCGATGAAAGTTCGTGCGTCAAAAACAAAGACGATGCTGCTCGTGTTTTTCGACAGTCGAGGAATTATCCACCACGAATTCCTTCGACAAGGGTCCACTGTCACTGGTGCCTTTTACAAGGATGTGCTATACTGGCTACTGAAAAGAATGTGGCTTGTGAGACACGAAATGTTGGACAGTGGAAACTGGTGTCTCTTGCATGACAATGCACCGTCACACAAATCCATCATTGTTCAGCAATTCTTGGCACGCAGGCAGGTTGTAACCATCGACCACCCCCCATATTCACCTGACCTGTCCCCTCCGGACTATTTTCTGTTTCCAAAGTTGAAATTGAAGATGAAGGGACAGCGGTACGCGTCGGTAGAGGACATCGAAGCTTCAGTGACAAGGGACCTGCAGAGTGTTGCAGTCGTGGCGTTCCAGAAGGCGTTCAAAGATCTTTATACAAGATCCAAACGTTGTATTGAAGTGCAGGGGGATTATGTAGAAGCTTGATATTAAATAAACTTAATTTTACTGTGTTATGTTGTCTGTGTGCATTCAGTCCTGGAACTTTTTGAATACACTGTATATAATCTTATCAGCATGTTACTGCCAATTATAAATAACCCATAGTTTGCATTATTGCCCAAGATGCCAGTTTCGAGATTTTGGGGGGTTTGTTCACTTGTAATATTTTTTGTACCTATGATGAAATTCCAAGCATACCAGTATAAATGGGAATGTTTTTTGTAATTGTCTAGTAAATAATTAATTTATATGTCTGAATCCTGAAAAATACTGTATCAGTAAATATGTTAAAGTAAATTGCTTTTCTGTTTAACATTTTTGTATGCAAAAGTAATTTCGTGTTTTTACTTAAAAAATAATTAAAAATTTGATTATTTTTGTTGTAAATGAGCTTTAAAATAATTAGATTAAAATTTTAACAATGTGAAATGCATTAGTTTATCAGAATTATTGCATGCCATGAAAAAAAGGGACAACTCCTGAAATTCTCATCACAGTTGGACAAAATTAGTGTTGATGTTTTATGATTTAAAGTAGTGGTCTTCAACCTGAGGCCTGTGGGCCATAAATTGCCTGCCGAAGGCATTTTAGTGGCCCCTCATTTGAATTTGAGAGTGGCAGCAGTAGCCAAGTGGTCAAGGTATGGGATCATGGCCGGCGTGTCATGAGTTCGAGCCCAGTACTGCTGAAGACCCACCATGTAGGGTAGCGATGCACGTTAAATCTGTCGAGAGCTCAAATGTCTTCCCATTGGTGTGGTGTGGTAGTTAGGAGAGGGAGGTGCCAGCTCAGGTGTCGTCCTCGTCACTTGACCATGGCTCAAAATTACGAGGTCTGTCGCCAAAAGCCCACGTGTAGCTGAACAGTTCGTCGTTAATATTCACTCACTCATTTGAATTTGAGGCAATTTTTTAAAAATTTCCTTGTCTGCTTTTTGTTATAAAAAGTGCCATTTTTCTGTTATTCTTGATATTTAAAAAATTTCTGAAAAAGACAAATTTTTCAAAAATTTCACTGTATTTTAAATATAAAAAAATCTGATTATGCATAAAATCTCAAAAGTTTTTGGAAAAAAATGTGGATTTTTATCTTTAACAGGTTTGCAAAGTATTTTAATTCAACTTCCATTTAACTTTTTTGAGACCGATAGATATGTATATACAGATCTGTAAACACTATCTCTTTCCTTAGAATCAGTTGTAGTCTTGTGAAACAAACCTCCCTTTCTTTATATACATTTCTTGATTACAATAATTTTTTTACTGTTGTTTGGCCCCAGGTAACCGTGAATTTATTGTTGTGGCCCACGGATCATTGTAAATTTATTAATTTGGCCCTCGAGCATGCAAAGTTGAAAATTGCTAATCTAAAGGAACCAAAGTATGATGTGTAAAGAATTAATTCTCTTTTAAAACAAAATTAAATCATGATAAAGATTATATTTGGTCACAGTAATTCTCTATATTCCTGGTTCAAGTCAATTTTCAGTTTCTCTTAATTTTAAAAAATTATGTTATTAAAATAACTTCAAAAGAGTAATTTGACAGATATTTTTGAAGGAAGGAAGTATTTGGTAAAAATGAAAATGTGTATGTGTGGTAACATTTGTTTTAAGTATATATTTAAATGTATCCAATTTCTCACACACAGAAATGCTATATTTTGAGATTTTTCTGGATTTAAAGTGACATGGGTTTTATTTATCTTAAATTTTTTACAGGTAATGCAAAAATTACTTAAAATTTCAACTGATTTGTGGCAGAACTTGTTAAAGGATGATAAAACAAAGATTCTTGATACCTCTCAAGAAAGAAATCTTAGTGTTTCAAAAGGTGATAAAACTCTAGATTATATTTTTAAAAGGAAAATATTATTGTCCCCCCCCCCCAATTCCATTTAAATTAACTTTCACAATGTATTTACTGTGTAGTCTTTTTTTAACGTTATCATAGTATTATTTCCTTTATCATTTTTTAAATATTTATTGTAGTATTTATTTTGTTATTTGTCAGAATGTCTATAAATTGTTTATGCTTTCTGTATTAAAAAATCTTAAATAGACATAGGTTTGCATTGATTTTGACGATTTTGAAACTTAAGTAAAGCATCCTTCCTTTATTTGATTTGCTTTTATAGTGCATCTTTTTGCCTAACTGGAAGTAATAAATATTTAAATAAATGCTGCACATTCTTAAATAACTAGAAAACAGGAAACATTGATGTATAGTACTATCTTGACTTATGTATACTTGACATAATAAATTTGCAGATACTTAATTTCTCACTGTGTTCTGGTT
Source organism: Trichonephila clavata (assembly GCA_019973975.1). Lineage (NCBI taxonomy): Eukaryota > Metazoa > Arthropoda > Arachnida > Araneae > Nephilidae > Trichonephila > Trichonephila clavata. Next base: position 46,989 of record BMAO01005714.1, read on the forward strand.
GCAAATAAATCTAAAATTCTACTGTAAGAGTCTTAGGTATTCGACTTGTGTATTTTTTACTTATGTGACGCTTCTTGATCTTGCTTATTAACTAACTTTGGAGTATATCTGTATATTAATCAACATTTCATTTTTAATTTTAATAAAATAAAATTGATATTATATAATTATTAATTTACCTATTTACATTTTAAAATACTAATTTTATATATATAAACTAAATCGTAACTTTTAAAATAATTTCACCTATATTGTTTTATTTGTATGTAAGTAGATTAATTGCTTCATATTTATTAAAGTATCAAAATTGCAGTTCCTGTGATGTCCAGACTTGGACCACTTTATTCTTCTTTCCGTAAACGCAAATCACCTCCGAAGAAAAAATTTATTTCACCCAGGTAATTAAACTTTTCTTTTATAAAAATTATTTCTTTAATTTTGTGTTTTTAAAACTAATGATTGTTTTAATTTTAAACTGAATTAAAACCCCTGTGAATGATTACTATACTTATGTCTATTAAAGATCTTTAAAGATATTCATTATGCAAAGTATCATTAAGTATCATTCGAAAAGAAAATCATTCTAAAAATTCATTTGCTATAAAGAATCTAAAGTTTACTTTTTCATAATGTTATATGTTTCAAATTGTCTGTTTCTCAGAAGTTTTTATAAAAAAAAACTGTCATAAATTGAAATAAAGCAATTATATTCACTATCTTTGCAACTGATAATGAACTTCGAAATTTATTAAATACTATCTGCACAACCCAGTGTTGCATGGGTTTTTTAGTGTAACTTTTCCTTCTTTTAACCCCAGGGAAATTTTTCCTTCCCCTCTTGACATCAGCACTTACTTGTGATTTCATTAAAATTAAAATTCCTTTTTTCGAAATTTTTTCCACTCTTAAATAATTTAAACAAAGTCATTCTTTCATTTCAATAAAGTTCTGTCTCCACAGAATTTGCACTAGTAACAATGACAGTTAAAAAGGTATTTGGAGAGATGTTATGTAACAAAGTGAAGGAAGACTGCTGTAATTGGGTGGAAGTTAACAGTAAAATTTTCCACAAGGCAGTGACTAGATGAATTATATATAATTATTGCTTAAAAAATGATTTTACAAAACTGTGATTTGGGGGGGGGGAGTCATGCTCACAGTCATGCTTTTTTCTTAAAACTTATCAAATGAATTTTGATTTCAATCAGTTTTTGAGAATTTAGAATAACAAAACAGTATTAAAATAATATTTGCAGTATAAGTATTATTAATATTGACAAATACCTTTTTTTTTTTTTTTCTGATTAATAAATAGCTCTTATTTTCATATTTTATTGTTCCTTTTTATAAAATTTAAAAATATTAACTAAAAAACTATTGCATTAAAAAAACAATTTGTTAAATAAAATTCAAAAACCAAAAACAATTTTTTTTTTGAATTATAGAAATATATTTTATGAACTTATTTAAAATTTCCAGCATTGAACAAATTTTTTCAAGTATATAACTTTTCCCCCAGAGAAATTTCCCCTTCCCCTCTCTTTTCAGGTGGGTTTCCTTTTCCTCCATTCTATTTTTAGACAAAAAAAAGGGGAGGGAAAACTTACTGGCACTTAAAGGAAAGTGAATATGTAATTTGTGAATGTATGAAGTTTTAAACCAGTTTGTTGATATTACTTTGTGTAGACACTTAGTTCTTGCTTTTTGTGAAATTTCTTTTCATTGATACAGAAATGTAAATAAAGTTGTAACAGAGTATAGTTGTAGTGGCCCATGATATACTTGTCAATCATATTAGTGGTCGGCCAAATATAAAGTTATACATTTAGGGGTCAATGAAGTTCTAAAGGTTGGCAACTCCTGGAATGGATTATTGATAGATGTGACACATTGAACATATTAAGGTTCAAATTTTTACATGATATTCATAGAGTTTGAAACCACCATAAGGTTCTACTTGGCTGAATGTTGCTTAAGAGGACATGGTACGATTTATACAAAAATGTATAATTAAAGGGTTTTCACAAAATTTTTTTGGTTGCCTCCTATGTGTGTACTATGTAAAACAGATTTTGTGCTCAAAATTTCATAAAAAGCTTGCTATTTAATTTTTTAAGGAAAAAAGTTAAAATTTGTGTAGTGATTCTAAAATGCTACTCCTCTTACAAAAATTTACGTATACACATGAAATTTGATTTACAATTACCTCAAACTATGTATAACAAATGTTGGTATGGGTTTTGAGATAACATGATTGGTATTCGTACAATACTTCTTTTTATGAATACTTATTGAAAATTCCATAAAAAATGAATAAATTCTGAGTTCAAATATTTTTTTAAAAAATAAGTATTGCTTTGATTCAAAAATGCATACCAACTTTTGCAACATGTACTATCAGTAATAGGTAAAAAAAAAATTCAAAGCATTAGGCACAATAGAAAAAAAGCCTTAGCATTTTAAATGAAACCAAACTAGTTATTTTATCTTTCTGTGGATAAGTTAAAAGTTTTGATTTTCCATAGGGATGTGAATAAAAATGAACGTAAAAGCTATCATAATTCTGTGCTTTTTAAGTTTAGAGCTTTCAAATTTTGTGATGTTATAGAAAAGTATTTAAAAAATAATCTAGGTTTAAAAAAATTAGATTTGATTTTTTGTCCGATTTTTGTCAATTGAATCGTATTGTGTTCTCTTAAAATTACATGGATCATCAGCAATAGTGCCGTGCTACTTCTGTATAGTAATAAACTTGTAGAACAACATTTTATCATTGCATATATATTGCATTTAAAATCAAAATTATAATGTGCTTTATAATATTTATGAATAAATATAAAATGCTTTTGCTGATTGAATTATCTGCTTTTTGCTATTTATTGCAATTTTTCTGTAGATTATAACTAAAAATATAAATTCAATTTAAAGATATTTTTAACAAGTATTATATCATATATGCATTTATGTCATTATGAAATTTGTAAAATGCTCTCTTCAAATCTATTTTAATTTTAGTAATGAATATATATGACTTTTTTTGCAGGAACTCAAGATATACTTCTAAAAAAGGGGGAAAAATTTAAAAATGTTCTCCTTTGTCAAAATGATAAATAAAGGAAGTAGAAGGTAAAGTTTGTTTCAACCAAGCCTAATCCCATTCATGCTATGTTGTTTTTTCTCCTCTTTAGTTTTTGTTCCATTTTCAATTCTTATATTTGCTTCATACAAATTTGTTTCATGTCTGAATTATTTTAATTAGTATACTAATTCTCAAACCATTTTAATTTTTATAATTTTATCTTCCTACCATTTAAAGTATCAAAATTTTTGTTGACACCTTTTTCTGGAAAATGAATGTTTAGTTTTAAAAAAATATATTTTTGACAAATAATTCTTACTTTTTGTATGCATGCATTCTAGGTTGTAAGAGTGGTTGTTCTTTTTTTTAAAAAAAATGTAGATTCTTCTCGGACTTAGATTATTTAAGGAACATTTGTAACATAATATGCTTCATGAGTTTCAAAAATGCAGTAATGTGATGCAGGCAGATAAAAATGTGCATGAAATTTAGTGATTTTACAGTAGCAATTTGAATATGTCAGAGGTAGTTCATAAAGTTTCAATTAGGCATGTTTTCTTTTCTGCGGAAGCAAGGACAAGGTCATTTGATGTTAGTAAAAAAAAAATTATGTTGTTTGACCCAAACAAAAGCAAATTTAACATCTGTATACAAGACATTTGATTTTAAAAACATCGAAAGACTTTTTTTGTGTGCTGTAGCTCAGCATTTTGGGTGCTACAAAAAGTAAGTAAAAACAATTTGATCAATTGAGTCTTCATATGTGTTTCAAATTTCACATAAACAAATAATACACAAAAAAATTAAGTCAATTCCTATTTAAGTCAACAAAGTAAAATTTTATTTTTGTTACTTTTATTAAATAATTATAATAAATATAAATATGTATATACATATGACAGAATCACAATATATTAAGTGGCCAAATAGAAAGCAATTTTCCTTTTTATTTATGGTGTTGGACTATTATTTTTGTTTGTTACTATTTATTCATTTATTAAATTTAACAAATAAATTAATATTTGAAAAATTGCATTAACATCAAATGTCATCCACTACAAGTTTAAAAAAAATGTATTTGAACTTGAATGGATAAATCAAAAGTATTTTATTAATAATTGAAAATTTGAACAAGATATATATAGGAAAATTTTGAACTAATAGTAGGAATTGAAAAAGGAGATGCTTTTGGATCACCAAATTACTAGAAATAAAAAAAATAGATAGTGTAAAATAATTTATATATTTAAGAAAGAGTGTATGTGTAATATAGAATTGTTGTGTGATATCAACACAAAAAGAAGGTAATGTGTTTTCTTGGTGGTGGGGCTACAGGCTTATTCTTCAGTATTGAATTAAAGAAAGAAGGTGAAATTGATAATGCTAATTGTTATTGTTTCTGGCTTGTGATTTTGAAGAAAAATTCCATACAAGTATGTCTTTAAAGAAAAAAAAATTTCTTTTCTTTCTTTATGACAATGCTAGACTTTATCTGGCTTGAAATATCATCCTAAAAATATCTGAGAGATTGGAAAATTTTGTTTCTCCCCTTTATTTATCAGATATTGCACCATCAAATTATTATGTATTCAGGTCTTGTTAACCTTTCTCAATGGAAAGTTCAGAAGGCTTCAATGGCTGTGAAAACATTTTTTACATCAAAAAGTAAAGATTTTTTCCCCGTGAGAGTAAACAAGTTATCAAAATTGTGCCAAATAGCCTTAACTGATGAGGCAAATCATATTTTAGTATAAATTTTGACTCATAAATTATGAGAATTTCTATATGATCATATATCCCTCACAAGCTTTAATCTTCTGTGTTTTATACTGATGTATTACAATCTACTTTCACTTATAATTTTAAAAAAATTATTGTACACTGAGCTGAGAGTAAGCAATTTTGATTGGACGTCCTATTAAGTTATATAAAAAAAAGAATGTTTCTGGATCTATTGAAATTTCTATCAATTTTTTGGAGTGCAATTTTTAATGGTGAAGAATCTTTTTTGTTTATCGATTATCATTTTTCGTGAACCAGCAAACATTTAAAATTTGTTTAAGAGTTGAATTTCGTCTTTTCTATTACATAATAATGAATTTTTGCTGAATGCTTCTAGAATGGATAGGAATAGTTTAGAATTAGTCTGAGAATCAGAGTATTATAAATAAAATTTATTTTTATTGCTTATGCATATTTATGTCAGATTAGGATATAAACTATTTATACAGTTTTTAAATTAAATTTGTATAATGTGTCGTTTGGAAAGAAAGTTTTTTTTTTATCTAACATGTGAACTCAAGGTATTTGATGCACTTAAAACCAGAGCATTTTATTACTTTGTAAGATAATTAATATTTATTTTATTTCATTTTTAGAGAAGAAAACTTGCAAGTGCAGTCATTTTTGCTTACAATAGAGCTTTCATTTTTACTCTTGTTATATCATCAACAAATCTTTGCCTTAACATTTTGTTTAGAAGATTTAAAGTAGCCTTGTATTCTTTATGTAGTTTTTTTCTGGAGAAATACAGAGTAGTTATTGAACTTTTTTCTAGCATTCAGAAACTCACTTTCCTGCATAAATTTGTATTTGTATGTATGTGTTTATTATTTGTACAGTTTGCATTTAATGCATCCAATCCAGACTGTGATATTTATTGTACTATTTTATACATTTTGTTGCATTCGATATTTTTAAAAAATAAAAACTTCATTACAAAAATGTTACCATTTTTTTTTTATTAGATCAGTATCTTCTTCACAATTTCATTATAAATAAAAACAGTATTTTATAATGTCACTATTTAAGTTTTTTTATTGTATATGTGTTATGGAATTTAAAATTTATTACAAATATATAATTTTACTTAAATGATTAAAAAATAAATTAAAAACTGAAGAGAAATGGCAATACATTTCTTAATTCATATCTCTTAACTACTTGATATAAAAGTTATCTAATAAATTAAAATTTTATTATAAAAGGCTCATTTACATTAAAAACTGTAAATAAGGAGTGTCAAACTCAAAGGCTAATTCGGACCAAAAAAAAGGTTTCACTTTAAGCGTGCCGCAAAAAAGTCAATATTTATAGAAATGTAGGTTTATTTTGAAGAATACATTATAACAAACATATAAAAGAACAAGATAATGTAATGTTTACATCCATTACCTGACATTATTTCTCTTCTACCATTTTTCCTACTTTGGAAGAAATTTTATTATACATTGTGTGCCAATATATTGACCAGGCCTCAAAAATGTTCATCGTGGGCCGCGAATTTGACACCCCTGCTGTAAATAAATAGAACTAGTAAAAGTTACCTATTCTATTCTTATATTTCTAATTCTAGGTGTGTGAGGTAACTTACCCTAAGAATAGTAATAACTTTGAGAATAATTAACTTTTTGAGAATTTAATTGTAATGTTCTTACATAAATGTGCTTTTACAAATACTATCTAGAAAGTATCCACAACTTTTGTCTGGGAAAAATATATTATTTACATAATGGGATTTGGACCTATATCTCTTTCAAAGTATGGCTCTTGTGTACCTCCATGCACTTAGTCCAATCGAACCTTCCATCACAGGAAAGGCATCTTTTGGAATGTTGTTCATGGTATTCTGCATTATTTCTTCTCACTCTTAAAATGAGATCCTTTCAATTGTGTCTTCAGTTTCAGAAACATTTAGACGTGGCAAAGGTTCGTGTCTTTAGGCTGGGGAATGACTGAAATCGCATGTTTCTCTTAGAAGACATATTTCTGTTTTGTCAACACCGGCTTTAGTAAAAAAATTTGCATCCACTCTATGCATATTCAAATCATCACTCAGAATTGCAAGTATGGAATTTTTACTGATTTCAACTTCTTCAAGAATCTCTTGTACAGGCAAGCAATCTTCCTTTACTAAAATTTTCACTCCCTGTACCAACAGCTGCATTCCAAGTGGTTTGTGGTCTTCCAAAAAGATAGCCACTCTCAATCAATATGCAGCCATTTTTGAATAGTTTGAATTACTCCTTTATTTATGTTAACACCATAGTATCATCTCCAAATACCAGTTGAATCTCGCAAATTGTTTTGCTTTGAAAATCACCAAGTTTTTTGATTCAGTATATTTGCTCAACTAGTTTACTTATCTCAAGGGCTATAGGTAGCCTAGTGGTTAGAGCATCGTACTCCAGACCGGAAGGCCTGGGTTCGATGCCAGACTCCTTCAAATACTCGCCGAGTACAAATCGGAGAACGTGCTCGTTAAATCTGTGGGTCAGAATGGTGTCGCCATCTATCGTGTTGTGTGAGCAAAATCGCACTGTCACCTTGGGGGCTCAAAGCTTAGGCTAATGACAGGCGTAAAATTCTAGCCCTTAGCCGCAATGAATTTCGTGGACCTTGATCTGATGTTACTGTCGATCAGGTGGCATAAGCAACAACAACACTCATCTTGAGAGGAATTAAAAATCTGATAAATACCTTTGACAACTCTTCACTCTGTGGCCAGCAGGTAGTAACTGGCACACTCGGACATGGAGGAAAAGTTCAAGCACGTGTATTAGGCTGTCTTCTTTCACTATGCAAGGTAGAAGGATACTACATTACCTTGCATTACTACTGTATGCAGGAAAACTCCAAGTCAGATACTTTGTAGACAGCTTTTATACATATCGCAAAACACATTTGTAACAAAAAATATTCCAAAGAAAATATACTGTCAAAACCTTAGTTATTTTTTTATTCACAGAAGTTCTTCAAATTTTCAGAGTTTTAAATACATCACACCTACACTTACCAAAATACTTTAACTATTAATCTGTTCTTAAGTATAAAACTACCAACTAATACACTGAACTGTGGAAAATCTTTTCCAAATATGTTAGAAATAATTTTTTTTTTTAGAATTAGAAAAATCACTCTTTTATTAGGAACTCGACAGTAGAAACTAAGTCTTCTAGTAACACACTGAACTTTATCACCCACCGCATTCAAATGACAAAAAACAAGTCAACTTACCCGCCAAATGTAATGTCAACTATTTCCTTTCAATAATGATTTATTGCCTATGGTTACTAACTTGCATTCGAAAACGCAGGCAGGTTTTTTAATAAAATTACGTGAAAATAAATGTAGACAATTGGCAACAATATGCATTTAAGGGTTAAAAATTATATTGTTGGGCATGCGACATCTATCAGATTCAAGGGCCCCTGACTCCCAAAATATGAAGGGGTCGACTACGTCCTTAGTACTGAACCCTAATGCTAGTGAAGAAAAACAGATGGGGAACAGCGTTCCCAAAATTATTTTTATTATGCATCTCAGAGCACATAACGCGCCTAACGGAGGGTTAATGTCCTTGCTGTAATTTCATACTCACATTTCACAGCATTGTATATTGCATATTTAAAAATTTTCCTCCCATTACATGGTGTATAATGACAGGATGATTTAAAAAATTTCCAAAGTTGTGATACCATTGATTTTATTTATTATTAGGAGAGCTCTGGTAATACTTCTAGGAAAGATTTTACCTCTTTAAATTAATCCGACAGTTATTTGCCATATAATGACAAGGTTACACGCTCTTTAAAGACATTAAAATTACATTATGCTTGGCTGGGCTACATCTAGTGAATAAGGTCTCCCAGTAGTTGAGAAAATTTCTCAATGTGACTCGTATCTGTCTGTCTATATACGAGAGACGTTCCGAAAATAACATCTTTTTTTCACACGAAAAACTTTATTTCCAGAAAAAATGCATCATGAGCTACACAATTTGCTTTATTTTTCAACACTCAGATATACGTTGTAACGTGTAATCAGTTCGAGGAAATTTCTCGGGCAAAATTTGGGGCCCTGCAATGCCAGGAGTTTTAGCACAGCCTGCTCCATCTCGACATTGTTTTGGAAGTTACGTCCCGAGAGAATACGACTTTCAACTCAGGGAACAGGCGAAAGTCCGGTGTGGCATTGTTATTCGTGGATGTGGAGGAATGCCCTCTTCAACCTTCATCCTCCACAGTCTGTCTTTCTCCTCTGAACATGCAACACCAAACACAGCTACAAATCATTTGACAAGACATGCCCTCTTTTCCATACACTGTCTGTAGGCGTTCATCAATGACGGACACAATAGTCCTGTGTGCCCAATCATTGTGGCCGCGGTAGCCAAGTGGTCTAGTTATCGGATCATGGGTAGCGTGTCATGAGTTCGATCCCAGTACCACTGAAGACCCGTCGTGTAGGGTAGCGATGCACGTTAAATCTGTCGAGAGTTCAAACGTCCTCCCGTTGGTGTGGTAGTTAGGAGAGGGGGTGCCAGCTCAGGTGTCGTCCGCGTCATTTGACCATGGTTCAAAATTACGCGGACCGTCGCCAAAAGCCCTCGTGTTGCTAAATAGTGCGACGTTAATATTCACTCACTGTGCCCATTCATTACAGATAACAGCATGCACTTCCATTGGCGACCACGCTGTCAGGACATGTATACCTGTCATCGCAATTTGAACTCGAATAACTTCGGCCCGCTGATCTGCTGCTACCCTCTCTTCGACGCTTTGCGCATGTCATTCCTCCTACATTGATACTCCTTCCGTCGTTGAGCCAGTAACGGATGTGGTTTCTTATGACGATTGTTTGTTTCATCTGGTTTACCATCTTCCCTAGGGCCGTGGGTAGTCTAGTGGTTAGAGCATCGGACGCCAGACCGGAAGGCCTGGGTTCGATGCCCTATGTCACCAAATACCCTCCGAGTACACACGGAGCACGTGCTCGTTAAATCAGTGAGTCCGAAAGTCTTGTAAGTGGTCGTAGCAGCAACCATGGGTGCAGGGGGCTGGAGAATATTTCCCTCCTCTCCAGTTCCATGCCTAAATTGTGGAGATTGGTTGTGTCGCCATCTATCGTGTATGAACCGAGCCAAATCGTACTGTCACCTTCACGGTGCTAAAAGCTAACGACAGGCGTACACCTAGCCCCTTGCCACGATGAATTTCGTGGGCCTCGATCTGACACCGTCAGACAGGTGGCATTAGAAACAACAACCATCTTCTCTCAAAAAAATGACGAGACTACTTTCAGAACGTCTCTCGTGCATATAACAATAATGTACGCTTTCTTTTAAATACCTTTATTTCTAAGAAGTGTACTAGTATTTGAAAACAAGGTTAACAATTAACTTTCCGTTAGAAAAAGACTACTTCCCAATAATGCTAAAACAATTTTATAGGACCTCTGTCATTGCCAGATTATCTTCATAATTTACTTTAGCTAATATATTTTGTATTTTTTTTTTATTTCTACCTTTGGTTAAAGTGTAGTGTAGGGGGGGGGATGTCAATTTCTTTTGGTGACTAAAGTCGGTCGCCAAGATACTTTATTTAGCGAAAAGTGTTCGGAAGCCAGAATGAATTCGTTATCTCACCAGGATATCTGGATAAAAATCGCCAAATCCAAAGGCCCCCCATACCACACTTGAGCCCTACCTTTTTCTTAGTCTCTCTCACGAAATCTTTTCATTACTCAGATTTGTGTGAAGACTAGTTTTTTTCTTCTTTTTCTTTCTTCTCTTTTGGGCTTAGGCATTATTTTAGAATGTATTAAGATCATTCCTTCTATTGCATAAAAGAGTAATTTCAGAAACAATGCAAAACAATTTACCTGATAAGTTTTCTTTAAGTAGCTACTTTTCTTGTTCATTAAGTTTATGCGCATCATCGCCTTCTGACCTTTTGCTCATTTTGTTTTTACTGTGAAGAATACCAGAAATCTAAGCAAAAAATACAAAATTCTAAAAGTCCGAATGTTTAAAAAGAACAAACAAATCACACAAGTGCATACCTCTTATACAGAGTAGCCGAGTGGTCATGATCAAGAACGCGCGACCGGTATTGTCGTGTCATGGGCTCGAATCCTGACACTACTGAAGACCCTCCGTGTAGAGGCTGATGTTTCTGATATGTATCGGGGCTCAAAGCCCTTACGTTGGCGTAGAGGGAAAGTTTTGTATTCCTCACACACACACTCGACTGAGTTTCAAAATTTTGTGGTCCGTTGCCAATAACACGTAGTGCGTTCTTTTAAAATAGGAATTAACAAACATATCTTATTTAACTTAACATTAATTATACGCACTTAATATTCTTACGAACAATGTAACTAATCTAAGTTTAATATTGCTGAGAACGATATTTTCTAATAGATTTTTGCTTAACGTGTTTTTTTCCACATGCAAAATTTTTATAATCATGTTATTTATTTTTTTAAAAAAATAGTAGCACAAATTAATTTTCTAATAAAAGTGAGGAATTCTGTTTGAAACTTACTCAAGTTAGGAGTTTTCACTCTCAATAAATATTGAAACCATTCATCGGTGGCGTAGACGAGGGGATTAGGAGTTTAACCCCTATCTCCCATCGACCAACATATTTTTAATTTTTGCCATAGAAATTACCCCTCGGTGTTTTTAGAATGTAACCCCTGATAAAAATATGTGTACACCACTGGATGGTATATATATGCTATGTTGGTTAAAGGGTTAGAGATGACTAATAATTAACAGAATAAACTATTTATTCTAACAATAACTAATAAAAAGGAACAAGACAATAACGACATTAAAACATTTAACCACGCGTCGTTGCCTAAATGGCTAAGTTCATTGTTTTGAAATGATATTCTTTCTCCATCGTGATGGGGTAGCCGTGGTCAAGGCATCGGATCATGGCTTGCGTGTCATGAGTTCGAGCCTAGTACCACTGAAGACCCGCCGTGTAGGGAGCGATGCACGTTAAATCTGTCGAGAGCTCAAACGTCCTCCCATTGGTGTGGTGTGGTAGTTAGGAGAGGGGGTGCCAGCTCAGGTGGCGTCCGCGTCACTTGACCATGGTTCAGAATTACGCAGTCCGTCGTCAAAAGCCCTTGTGTAGCTGAACAGTGCGACGTTAATATGCACTCACCCGTCGTCATGGGTTTATCTCCGATCTCTTTTACTCTGTCTCAGTGATTGCCTGCTCTTCCGAAGCCAGCGGGATTACGTGTCACAGGGCATGCAGTGGTGCCCCTTTACATATATATATATTTAAAAAATTAATTTTAAAATGTTCAGAAATAATTCCAGAATTTCAAATAAGAAGATAATAACATTAATAGCTACATCCATTTTTGTATAAATTAACTGAAAGAAACAATTCAATTCTTCCTCTATGGACTTAGAACTAGAAGAAACAGATTTCCTTTGAAAAAAGTATGCAAAAATTACATTTCGAGTTATAATTCTGTGCACGGTAACCGAGTGTTCATGATCTTGAACTCGTGGTCAGCATTGTTGAGTTGTTGGTTCAAGTGTAAGTGCCACAGAAGACCCATCGTGCAGAGGGGCACAAAATCCTCACGTTGGTGTAGAGTGCATGTTTGAAGATTTTGTACCGACTCTAGTGCTATTCTCGCCGCTTGACCCTTGGTTTCAGAATTACGAGATCCGTCTCCAATAAATCTCTGGTGTCTTCAAAATGCTACGATATATAGTCAATCAAATTTTATTAAATGAAACACTTGTTATAAGCTTGTTATTATAAAATTATTCAAAGTAGAAAATAATATGACAGCACAAAATGTTTAATTAAAAATACCTGTATTAAATTTGACCATTGAAGTAAAAACTACTTGAGGTACACATTTTAAAAAATGCTATTCCTTGTGAATTTCATTCAAAAATCAAAGGCTGTTTGTGAAAATTGACAGTTTATGCATAACTCCTTTCCCTGGAAATTATTGAAGGAATAAAAGTTTTAAGATGTAAAAAACTTACATAACCTTTTTTTCTCCTGAAAAGCCCAAGAATTCAATAAAGTAAAATTTATATATAGAGAGATCTCCCCCCACACACACACTGAAGTAAAATTTTCAATCGAAATATAAGTTTTTCAATATTTTTTAAATCGGATATGTATACCTTAATTGGTCAAACACAAATTTTTATTTTCAAAAATTATTCTTTATTGGAAGTAAATAATTATCGTTGTACGCAATAGTAATTAAAGACGATAAAGAAAAACAGTGCAGCTAAAAATTACAGTCTATTTATGGAATACTATTCAGCCAAATTAAATAAGCTCTATAGCTTTAAAAATACCAACCATTTATAAAAAAAATTGGCAGTTATAGAGACTGCCGATAGAAGTGAAAACTTAGAACTCTTAGAGTAAAAATTTGAAATTTCATAATGTTCGAATTAAAATTATCAACATCAATCTGGTTTTCACATCTATTGACACTAAGAGCAACAACTAAATGCATGTTTATATGGGGTTTTTTTTTCAAATATATTACGGGTTGTACAAGATCATGACAAAATATAAATACAATTCAATTGAAATAACAATTAATATACAATCGTATTATTTATGGGTAGTATTTGTATTTACTTAAATTTCAATGTACTTGATTTTTAACATTATTTTAATTGTTTGCATCATTGTCATCATTAATTTCAACAATACTTAGACTTTTACTTTCAATCATTTCCTTTTTTTCTAAAAAAGATACAATAAGCGTATGGTAACTAAAGTAAGAAAGGGAAATGTTTTATTCCAATTTATCTAAGTATCGCGTAAAAACCACATCGATCGTCGTTTTATATTTTGTAGTACTGAATTTTCGATCATTGGACATATTTAAATTAAGTGTTTCATTTAGAAATTCAATTAGTGGTAGAGTTTTATCATCTGTAAAGTTAATATTGAAGTCTCCACTTAAAATCATCGGTACATTATCATATTTTTCGCCAAATCTTTTATCGAGTATTTCAGAACTTTTTTTTGTATAAATCATCAAATTTTCGAATAAAAATTGTATCTGTCTCATAGATTTTCCAGGCGAAATATAAACGGCAACCATTAATATGTATTGCCCATTCTCGGAATCGCAACGAGCAACGAATATTTCGCCTATATCAGAAACATTAACACCAATGCTTCTAGTAAATTTAGTATGTATGCCCATATGTGAAGTAATGAAGTGTGACGTATCTTGAGTATTGTGATAAATAGCTAAGCCTGCTGCTGGAATTTCGGGTCTTTCATAACTTACAACAAAGTTGAAATTCGGAATATCAAGTGGTTCTTCGTTTTTCATACGAATTTCTGACAAAAGCAGAACATTTGACTTTTTTACGATAGCATCATTTTTAGGTCAACTCCATGCGCATGCAAACTTTGACAATTGAACGAAAATATCGATTATCCTTTCTTGTTGGAGATGAATTCTAGAAAAGTTTTGGTGATCGTTTGTAGTGTATTGTTTTATAACCTTTTCAATTCTAACGTTAGATCCTCTCGATGACTTGTTGATCTCTTATGATGTTTATCTGTTTCGGAAGCATTTAGAGGCGTTCCTGTTCTACAATCCAAAATTTCTAGCTGATGCTAATATTTTCTTGAGTAACCAATAATAAACCTTGAATCATCGTTACTCTTGTTAAAGCTACGTAAACTAATTCTGTAGAATGTTTGCGATCGTATTCGTGGACAATAGCATCATAAGTAGAGGAGACCGGGACAAGGTGACGACGTTAACAATTTTTTGTTGTTTATTAATTTATTTTTAAGGGTAGTAAAATCAATTTTACATGAACTGTTAGAGAAGTCCTTTGCAGTATTAAAATATATTACCATTTAATTTTTCAAATAAAAGAAGCAAAGGATAATTTTGTTTTTTCAGAACCTTAACAACAGAACCCTAGTACCGGGACAAGATGACTTTGGACTTGGGGCTAGATGGCGATACTGAAAAAGGTTGAAATATTTTATCTTTTGAGTGTGTTACATGGTTTAACAAATGATAACTGTGTTTTTACATCTTACAAAGTATCAAACTAAGCGTAATGCATTGTAACGTAATGTTGAAGTGATTAGTTGTGTACTTAACAATAGTCACAAATAAAAATGCCATTTTTATAATTGGAACATTCCTCATGCCAACACTCTTGGCAATTACAGCACTGGATCCATTTTTCTGTTGGAGGGTTCCTCTTCACAAGCAGTACATCTTATAACACCGTCCTTTGAAGTTGATGCAACTGAAATATTTAGCCTGGATTTTATAGACTACACCTACAGGAACAGTTTGAGTTTTTTTACTCCCTTTTTAGCTTCACGAACTTCTTTGCTCTCTTTTCTTAAAACTTCCTGTTCTTCCTTCTGCTTTTCCCTTTGTTCTAACATTTCTTTGATGGGTGTGCTTGTAAAAATGCTAGAGCTCAGTTTTTTGCTTTTTCTTTTTTTTCTCACATTATGTTGTTGTAGGCATGGTTTGAAATAAAGAAAAAACACTAACAGGCCTCTTTGGTGCATCGGAATCAGCATTTGCTATATGTTCTGGTTTTTCTGGAGGGTTTATATGTTGGTTTTCTACTACCGGGGTCTGAAGATTAACTCTATTATTCTCAGTTTTATCGCAACAGCATCACGGTTAGTAGTTTTTACCGCAGCATAGTCATGTTCGCTAAACACAAAAGGATTAGGAGGCTCGATCCCATATTCTTTAAACCCTTTCAACGGCATTTCCAACTGTAGCTGATTTGAAGTAAATGATGCTCAAAACCTCGCCAATATTTTTGTCTGTGATAGTTTATTCTGGACGAGTGACCATAAAGTTGTCACATGCTTGGCTATAGTACGTTTTTAACTGGTCGAAAAATGACACAGCAAGGAGCTAGAGACGATGTGATGTGTGCGGCGGCAATCCAAACATGATGATGTTTTTCGCTCTGTAATTTAAGATAGCCTGCAAAGTTATATGAGTTTTGTGATTGTCAAAAATCAACAGAGTAGGAGATTTTTTGCTTGATGTCACAAAAGATAAAAGTACTTCAAAAAAGAGAAAAATTTGGCGTTATCACTACAGTTCCTGGTGGGGCTCTTTCTACAAATTCAGGAAGCATTCGTTTTCTCGCAAAAAATCAGAAAAGGTATTGGTAAAAGCCAGTAGCTCTAAAACAACAAATTATTGTTACATTCCTTCCTCTTTAGGGGGGGGGGAGGCTTAGCGGATGGCAAAAATGTCTTCCTCTGGTCACCCCCTTTCCAACGAAACCTTTCCCGATCCGATGCACCCCTTAACCCCAGAAGAGATGAAAGTGCAAGGTCGCTCGGACATACACACAGACAAACAAGTGTTCACAGGATTTAATAGAAGGGACAAAAATATTTAGCTTAATAAATTCCGAAACACGGGGCAAGATGACAAGCTTGTCATCTTGCCCTGTGTTGCGGATCGTCATCTTGCCCCAGACTGTCTGTTTAAAAATATTCGTTCTCATTACCATGAAGGAAGGCAATTAATTGACATTTATTCATGGCAATGGGTAGTATTTAAACCAAGTTATTCATACATATTAAAGAGAAACGTTATATCTTACTTGTATCTGTTTCAGAGCTTATTTACACATGCATAAAAGTTATATCGTGGCAGCAAAAAACAATAAAAGCTTCACAACTAACACAAAAATGGCGATTTCAGCGTGTCTATACTATTGTTTAACCGAAAGTCCAAAAGGAGAGCCAGAAGTGTTCATTTGATGCTGCTACCTAGTGGAATACGGAAAAATTAAGACATTCGTCATCTTGCCCCGATCTCCCCCACCTCCCTGTGATTTGTGAATAGTCATTGCCAAAGCAGAAATTAGGGTAAAATGTTAAGGATCTAAGCAAATATGAAAAACGGATATTTAAAATAATCCTAATTCCCTGACAAAATTTTTTCGTAAATTTCTAATAATAAAATCGAATGATATAAAATTATAGATAATCATTTGGCAAAAAATAGAAGAGCATATATTTTATTTTTGACAATTTAAATTAATAAATAATGATTTCGAAGTATTAAATCTATACAAATAAATAAAATTGAAGTGTCTGTTTGTAATTTCAAATTAGCAGCTTTTTACTAAATGCATTTAAAGGTATACACGGTACGTATATCAAAAAACCAATTTTTAAAATTTTTATCTGTCTGTCTAATTGTTCCGGCTAGTCTCGGAAACGGCTGATACGATTTTAAAAATTCTTTCACCAGTGGAGAGCTAAGTTATCAGCGAGTAACATAAGGTATAATTTATCTCCATATTCCTACGGGGACGGGAACTATGCGGGTAAGACCGAGGGACGTTGCTTACTCCCCGCCAAGTTGGCGCAATATTAAGTCAATCATTTGGTCAATCATGGAAATTTTAAGAAAAATTTTCTCACATTTGTTACAAATAAATGAAACAGAGTATAATTTAGCATCTTTTCAAAAAGCAATTTTTTAAATGGTTTTTTATTAAACACCTAACGTTTATTACGTTACGTTTGTTAAATGTCAAACTCAAACTTTGAGAAATATCGCCAAGTTGGCTAAGAAGTGCTCTATTCCAACAATCCCAGATATTTTAATGCAAATTTTCTCCCACTTTTTAAAGAGGGAAACGAAATAAAGTTTTAGAGCGAATTGCGCGCGCGTGATATTGAAAATTCTATGGTAATATTAATTGACAGTTTCATAAAAAGTTTTGATTAGTTTTGAAAATATTTATTACTTTGAATTTTTTTAACCTAATTATGCAATATTCATATTTTGCACAAAATTTTTCACTTATACTGAACCTAGATATTTTACATGGAGGTATTATTTTGAAGATATACTTTTTAGGCATCCATACAATGTCACTCGAGAGCTTAACGCAATACTTTTTCATCTTCGGTCTTTCTAATCCTCAAACATTTTGGAATAAGTACAAAGACTACATGGCGGAAGATATTTTGCGACGAAAAACAACCAAATATGCCTTTCAATGAACACATCTACAACGAATCGTAATAAAGGTTTTCAGAAAGGTTAGGAATAAGCTACATGATTTTGGAATGATTAGCCCTGGACGTACCGACGGAAATGGCTTCGATAATGAAATTACTTGAGAATTAAACTACGATTTTATACCATTGCAACATCAAGTAACAGAATTTATCCCTCAATTAACTCCAGAACAAAGTCATGTTTTCCATCAAGTGTTACGTAAAATAGAATCCGCCAGTGGTGCACTCTTTTTTCTCGAAGCCCCTGTAGGAACCGGAAAAACGTTTTTGCTGAACTTATTAATGACCATCAGAAAAACCTAGAAGATAGCAGTTGCTATGGCTTCTTCTGGTATAGCCGCGGTTTTACTGACCAACGGTCGTACTGCACATTCCGTTTTATAATTATTGCTTAATCTTGCATTTGAAGATTCACTCATCTGAAATTTCAAAAAAAATAGCTCTCAAGGCTGGATGCTTCCACAATGTAAGCTTTTAGTGTGGGATGAAAGTACGATGTCTCCCAAGAAAGCTATAGAAGCGTTAAATCGGACTCTTCAGGATTTACGAGATAGTACAGATATTATAAGAGCTCTTATAATATATATTCCTAGGAATTGTTGCTTTATTATATATTGGCTGGTGAATTTTGAAAAACTCTCCCTGTAATCCAGAGGGGGTACACCGGCAGATGAAATCAGCCTGTATTATATCATCATGCTTATCAGGAAAAGTTGAAAAATTCAGTCTGAAAACGAATATGAGAGTGCATCTTCACAATGACGTAGATTCGGAACACTATGCAGAGACGCAATTAAAAATCGGTTATGGATGTTTGGGCGCAAATGCTGGAGGTTATATTTTACTTTCAGAGAATTTTGTAATGTAGAAGAAAATGATGTAAATCTTATTGCTCAAATTTACCCGGGCTTGCAGCAAAATTTAAATTGGGATCAGTGGTTGCGCGCAAGATCAATATTGGTGCCTAACAATGACATTGTCGATAAAATCAACATTGAAAATTTAAACGACGTGCGGAGGGGAGGGGGAATGAAGAAATATTTATCAATTAATAAAATCATGGATAAAGAACAAAGTACTTCATATCCCATGGAGTTCTTAAATTCACTTGAACTTTCGGGTGTACCCTCACATAAACTTCAATTAAAACTAAATGTACCAGTTATACTTATGCAAAATATTGATGCTCCCCGACTATGTAAAGGAACGAGACTTTGGATCACAAAACTGATGCAGAATATACTTGGTGCCAAAATTTTAACATGCCATGATAGTGTTATCATACCTCGAATTCCAAGTATCCCCATTGACCTACCGTTTCAATTCAATTGAGTTCAATTTCCAGTTTTACTGTTGCTATTAACAAAGCTAACATTTCAGGTAGCAGTGGTGCATTTGGAAAAGCAATGTTTTTTCCATGGCCATTTATATGTAGCCTGATTGGTGTGCCCAATACCCAAATCTTCACATATTTGCAACTGACGGAAGAACATATAATATGGTATACAGTAGCATCTTAGAAAATAATATTCTGTTTATATATTAAACATAGATTATTTCGATTTTTAAGAATATTCATAGTTTAAGTTATTGAATTTTTGTTGTTAATTATTATAATAAATTAAGTTTTCAGTTTTTTTTAAAACTAAGCTCAATTTTAGAATTTTTAAATTCTATTGGTTCCAGTCAAGCAATAAAAAAAAATTACCATATTATATTATTTACTTTCTAATGATAATGATTACGACTTTGACAGCGAGCGGAGCCGCGGGTAAAAGCTATTTTTAAATAAAATAAAATATTTAATGGAATTAAAGTCGGAGCCGTTTACATTATTTCAAACTAAAGATTTTAATGATATAAGGTAATAAATTATAATTTTGCATTTTTAACCATATTTTAAACTTCAACACATTAATCTTGAATTATTATTAGATTTTATAAAATTTTTAATTTCAAAATCCATGATAAAATTATGATTGAACAACTAGATGTCTGTTTTACCACGGTAGTAAGAAAACGTCTAAGCCACTGTGAAATACTAATCCGGATTCCGTGATGCATTGCAGAGGTTAAATATTAGAGAATAAATAATGCAAAATTTTCAAAAGCCAGAATAAATATGACGATTTATAAAATAATTTTAAATAATATAAAATTTTCAAACGCCAAAATAAATGCGAGTATTTAAAATAATTTTCTGTTATTTATTTTTTATCTTACAAATATTAGTATATTTATTTAGTACTCACTACTGTACACTGTACAATGATTCTTCAATTAAACGATTCAAATAATAATCAAACAAAAACACTATTTTAACAATGCACAGTATATACACATTGAACTTTTCACTAAATCCATTCAATTTCACTTATAAGATATACACAGCACTATACGTCAGCTGTATAGCTACAGAAAAAATGCTATAAGCATGTCGGTGAAGCGAACGCACGGGATTTCACCCATCCAAAAAGTGTCTAAAGCGAACAGCACACTGCGCATGCGCTAGTCAGAACATGTCGGTGACGCGAACCCATAAGATTTTCTCCTACCAAAAAGTGTCCAACGCCGCTAAAGAAGTTTTCACTTCAATAAAATTAGAAATCTTATATGTATATAACTCTACATAAAGAGATATTGCTTTAAGCTTAAATATCCTTTTTTTAAAAACATGATAAACTTGTGTAATATGAATATCTCTTTTAACATTTTAGTTTCTAACTAGAATAAAATATTCTTCTAACACTATTGTAACATTT
The DNA here is from genome assembly GCA_019973975.1 of Trichonephila clavata. Classification (NCBI taxonomy): domain Eukaryota; kingdom Metazoa; phylum Arthropoda; class Arachnida; order Araneae; family Nephilidae; genus Trichonephila; species Trichonephila clavata. The sequence goes on from BMAO01005714.1 coordinate 67,685, forward strand.
TTAATGTAAGATGAGTATGTAAGTTTGCTATCATTATAATGATGTACCGTATGAATTTTTTCTTAACTTTCAACCACTTTAAAAGGTATGACTGTATCTCAGACCCTTTTTTATTTATTTATATAACGGCATAAAATTCAATTTCTAACTTTCATTCCATGTAAGGTTGTCAGAAATATAGCTCTGTAATGGATGACCCTCACATTTAAGTGTTATTTAATGAGTTTGAAGATTTTGGAAAATTTCTAAGCATTCTTTCGTCGCGTATTGACGCAACCCTCAAGCCGCCACTTCATTGGTAAGCCTGGCTGAACTCAGAAAAAAAACGCAACCTTCTGAACTGTCGTGGCGCCATCTATTCACCGCAAATGCAACCAAAGCCATTAGACACATGACGCAATGAACAAAGTCATCTCACATATGACGCAATGAACAAAGTCGTCTCACGTATGACGCAATCAACAAGCCGTCACGCACGAATGACGCAACCAGCAAAAAAAAAAAAAAAAAAACCGTCACAACTAGTGACGCAGCAGGAAACACGCTGAATTTCACACATACATCGTTTGTTCACCTAACTACCAACTCACTGGTGGGGGAGTATGTAGCGGTACGATCTATATAAGCCAGTAACAACCTTCGCACCATGGTGATCATTTTGGTGTAGTGGATAAGTTACTCGGCTTCAGATCCAAAGGTACCTGGTTCTATCCTACCGGATAAGCGCGCCACTTCACTACCCAGCAGTGAAGATTTTCCACTATTTTTTCGCCCTTGATTATTACAAACTGGTTCATCTTAAGAATACTTCTTGTATTCCTTAAGCTAAAGATTTGATAGCTAAAAATCCTAAGCTCTTATTGCAATAGTTCTTTCGTTCTTACATTGACATGGTGGGCAAGTTTGGGCAGTGGTGCCAACTAGGTACTGTTCTCGTCACTTTATCGTGGTTCATAACCAGGAGGTCTATTACCCATAGCCCTCAAATCACTTCAAATTGTGACGTTAATAAACGATTTGCCAATGTATTATCTCTAGTGCAAAATCAATTTAAAGCATCCAAATGCTTATTATTATTTTGTAAGAAATGTTCATGAATTTGATTTCTTCCTCGACATGATACAGTAAGGACTCGTCGATTAATCTCGGGAACAGCTCCTGTAGACTCGCTCGTTTGTTTTTATAATTCTTTTGCCGTGCACTTACAAGCGCGTTATTCGAAACATAATTTGTTATTTTTTGCAAAGATTGAATTTGTATTTGATTAAAGCTACGCTTAAAGTAAATAATTTTTCCTTTTAGTTATCCTTTCCGGTGAATCACTTAACAGTGTTTCTTTGTCTTAAAAATACTGTCAAACTACTTTTTTAGTATGTTTATATATTTTTTTAATATACTTCGGAGTTGTAGAAGAACTATTCACATTATATAATTTTTTTCTTCTAAATGTGATAGTGGTTGGTTAAGAGAAAGAGATACTTTTTATGTTATTGTATTATATTATTATACTTGGATGTTATTTTTATCATTTAATCTTGATTCAGAATTATGCTGTCCGCCGCCTGTAACATGTGCTCTAGTGTAAAACGATACAAGACTAATTCACATATTATCATATGTGCATATATTAATCACTGCATTTTTGCCTTAATAATACTTCGATGATCCTTATTTATGGTTTTAAGATTAATTTTTTTTAAAATTTGTTTTCTTTTATTTTAAAGCGAAGGATATGTTATCAAAAATATAAAACTTAATGCTGAAGTTTTTCTCTTTTTCAAAAAAGAAAAATAAACTTTAAATTGATATAACTTGAAAATTAATTCTCATGTTTTCACATGCTAGTTTTTATTTATTATAAATCAAATCCTTAATGATTAACATTAAACACAATTTTCATTACTGATAATTAAATGTGTTCGTACCTACCTATAATCACAACTGTATTGATGACATAAAATGAAACGATGCACATGATTGCCGATTCAGTGCATATGACACATGCGAAATAGGGGTTGTCAATGTGGCGAGTTGTCTTGAAAATTGGCATTGTTTTGAAAGAAGGCAAGTATCAATACATTTATTATATGCTATTTTAGTTCAGGTTTAGTCATTATTTTCTAATGAATTATTTTTATATGCGTGTATGGTTTTTTTTATATTATACCATCAACCAATTTGTCAAAGGAAAAAACATCATCAAATACCACGATATAAGCTAATAGAAAACTGGGTACTTTCACATTATTGCAACCTATTGGTGACATTATATGAAATAAAGCACAGGATTGCAATTCAGTGCATACAACACATGCAAAATTTGGATTGCCGACTGTTGCGATTATATGTAAGTACCGAAAATTGTTTGTACAAACTCAATAATCTTGTTTGTGCATACAATGAGAGCATTTTGTAGCGTCTTTTGATTTAACAAAATTGATCAATGATATAATACATAAGTACTTGTATTTGTTACTTGATAATAAAATGCAGTTTTTAGTTTCAGAATAACAGACTTATTTTAGAAACATTCACATCTTTATCCTTTTCCCAATAACATATGCAGTACATTTGTTCATTTGAATTGATTTGTGTAGAAATTTGTAATGTGATATAAAAACTATATGTAGAGATAAAATAATTGAAAAAAGAATCTAAGAACTTCTATAAGATTTGCTTATAACTCTATCAGGGAAAAGAAACATAAGAAGAATAATCCAACTTGGTATTTTGATATTAATACAAAGAATAATTTCAAAGAGACTTCTTTATTTTAAGTTAATTACTTAGCTTACATGGATATTTTTTCACAACAAATTATTTGAATTTGCCTCTTGACTGGGCAAATTTCATGGCAAAAAAGAAATGTTTGACTCATTGTAAACAAATATTAAATCTGTTCTATGCTATAATATGATATACTAGCTGAAATACCCATTCTTCGCATGGGTGAATTGAAAAATTAAACAGTACAGATTGAAGGATAAAGAAGTTTTAATGAGTTAATTTTACGTGAATTGCAAATGTAACAAAAAAAAAAGCTTTTTGCATATCTTAGCTGAACAAAAAAACATTTTTTAAAAATTTTAAGTCTGTAGATCTAACAGCTGATAAAAAGGAGGTTTTTTTAAAATTTATAATGCCTTGTGGGTCGATTTTTGAAAACATCTTCCTAAGCTGATCTCTGCTCAGCAAAAGTAACACATTGTTATAAATTTTGTGTAATGAACATATAAAATAGTGTAAATAATTTATATCTGGATGTGTAATACGTTAATATTACCTTCTGTTGTATTTATTTTATGTTAAAATTGTAATATTCACAAGCAACACTGTTCCTTACATTATAATGGCGATTCAGTGGAAACATAACGAAATGTTGGCGATAGAGCCAAGATAGCATCATTTTTGGAAACCACGTTGGCAACTTGGTGATGGATTGAACAATGCAGAAGTTGATATGCTATAGCGCCACCTGGTGGGGAACTACAACGAAAAGGATTGCACAAAAACCTTTTCCAAAAAAGAATACTTATATTTGCCAATTTTCATAGTGTTCGGTTGATAATAAAATCATGAAAAAAAAGGTGCATTGTGAAATAAATTATCAATTTTTACTGTATTTATGGTTCACTATTTTAGCGATAATGGCTTACACATGAAAGATAGATATATGCTGTTGCGAGCTTTTTTGTATATGTGATTATATATGTATTAACTCAATGGTTTTTACAGCGCATGCCAGAATAGCTTGCAGATGGCAGAATTTTTTCCTACTTACTTGACATTTATCATTATATTTTGGACACTTCACACAATATCTTTATAAATTATAGCCTATGTATTATTCTAATGTATAAGCTATATTATAGTAAACTTTCATTAAAATCCATTTAGTTGTCTTTGTGTGAAAGAGTAACAAACATCCATGCATCCAAACTTTCATGTTTATAATATTAGTAAGGATTTTATGAAGGGATTTTACTGTAAGTTGTATGCAGGGAAATAATTTATAATAAAAAAAAAATTATTTAAGTTAATTACACACCTTGTATTTCATAATGCAAAATTAACTGAACTAGACAAGTATTAAAGGTTATTGTTTGATATACAGCTTCATTGGTCAATATGCAATTTACAAAAATGTTTAATAAGGAGAATCTGTTTTCTGTTGTTTAAGCTGTCCCCCCCCCCTCTTCTAACTTAACAGAGATAAAAGTATCTGCTTGCCCCAGCCTGAGGATAGAACCCCGGACCTGTGGTGTGGAAGCACGATAGGGCCTCTATATCTTCATTTAGTTCTAGATAAATAAATAGGTTCTTATAAAAATTAAAAATAACATTAACATACTTTTTCAGTTCTTTAATTAGGAGAAGTTTAAGGTGCAATAAAATTCTTTCTGCAAATTTACATTTGACCAAAGTGTTTGGATATTTTTAACATTTTTAAGAGTGCAAATCTAATGCTGTTAGAGAAATTTATTCTATAAATAAAATGGAAATAAAAGATATAAATTTATTGTTGAAAACACATTTTTAAAGAATTATATTTTTTATTACATAATTTTTTACTTTGAATACTTATCAAATTTACCAATATACCTTATGAATTTTTATTCTTTATAATAGTTTTCATAAATGTAAAATTTCTTTTTTAGAATATGGAATTTCAAGATAAACCCAGAATGAGCTTAACTGCACAGTATGATGATTTATGTAGATATGGTAGTGTGCTGACAACTGGGTGTGAAAAAGGTTTGCATTTAATAATTTTTCTGTGCAATTTTTTTAATAAAATCCAAGTATAATTTATTGAAGACCAAAATTTAATAATGGTCTAAAATAGAGGCAAGGCATAATTTTTTGACTGAATATTTGGAAGAAATGAATTTATTTTTTACAATAATATTTGACTGAGGAAGGTTTTTTTGCTTGTTATCTACAAAATACTACCTGATTGATTACTAGCATAGGTAAAATGATGATAATAAATGTTATTTTACTCTAAAATGTTGGCCACTCTAACAAAACTCTTCTAGAATTTTTCTTTTAAATGCTTTCACATAGAAATAGAAAGTGTATAAAATTATTCATCAAATTATGTTTAATTTTGCTAAAGAGTTAACACATAAACATTTTCCATTTAAAAAAAATGTGGGAAATATATTTAAAATTTTTAATTTTTAGGATACATTCAATTTTTAAAAATTTTTACAGTACATAATAAATAGTTTTGAATTTTTTTAATTACAAATAAGCATTTTATTCTTTTGGAAAAAGTGCATGACTGAGATGAATATGTTCATAGCTTTATGCATAATGGTTATAACAAAAGCATTTATGTAATATTAATAGAATACCGAACACAAAAGTGAATCAATATTTATACTAATGGTCATTATAAATGGAATTTTTAAAAAATCAATAAGATGTTCTCTATACCTTAAGTTAAAAAAGTTCCCTCCCCCTAACAAGCAATGATTTTTGAAAGATTTAAACAAAACCATTTATGGAAAAAATTAATTGCTACATTACATTAAAATATGTATTGAAAAAAAAAAAGGAATTTAAATATATGTTCTTAACTAGTTAAAAAATCATAATGCAGTTCCAAAATAATAACCCCACTCATTTGATGACAAAATGGTTTTATTTTAACATTAATAAAAAGCTATTTATTGTACTTTCTCTAGCCACTAGCATCAAACTGAGAAATGTAACAATCATCTAAGGGTCTGACCTTACAGTTCTCTTCTGAGTCATTCTCTTGAGTTGCATTTAAAAACAAGATCTTTAGAACTTTGCATGAACTTAAATTTTATACGAATAATTTTTTTCCCTTCAGAATTCATAGATTTTGTCAAAAATCAAGTTAATCTGATACATAAACTAAAAAAAACTGAAGAAGAAATTCAACTATTGAAGAAACAAAACAATATTCTTGAAATTGAAAAAAGAAAACATGACTGTCAAATGAAGCATACGAAGTAAGACAATATATGAAGTTTTGTTCTATTAATTTTTCCTGGAATTAGAATCTTTAGTTGGACTAATTATTACCTTCAATGATTTTTTATTTTTCTTAGTTAATTTTCTAGAATTTATTTCTGAAAATTCTTATTTAAGCATTAAACCAATTACATCAAAAAAATTTATTTAATAAAAAATTCTTTTTAAAATATTTTTACTTGGTCCTGTTTTTAATAGGTAATGCATTTTTAGTCATATAATCTTTTTAAAAATAAAAATTCGGCATTAATTTTACTCAGCACTTAATATTAACTTGGCATGTTAAATTACTGTATGCTTTATTAAAATAATATTGCCAATATAATTTGGTTTATATCTCTATTTAAAAAGTTTTATTATTTTTTGTTTGAACTTGTTTAATACTTTTGAATGTTTATTTCAATTAATGTTTTTTTAAAAAATTTAACTGATGAGAGAACGATTTTATGTAATTTAAAACTTACATTTGAAAAATCTTGATTACTTTTAACAAGTGTTTTTTTCTTATTTTTTCTTATTTTGATTCTTAAAAAGATAAAAAAAAATAATGCAATTATTTTTGTATTGTAGACTGTTATATATATATATATATACACACACACACAAACAAGTTTTTCCTTCTCTACAATGCATATATTTGCTTTGAATTTTGTCATCAAACTTTATATATTTAAATTTTCCACAACTTGAAAAAATCATTTTGTCCAATTTTAATTTGGTTTTAGGCATGCTGATCACTAAAATATGTATTAATGGATTTAAAACAAACATTTATCTCTTTTATTATTTTATTTGCTTGATGATTTAGACTTTGTTTCTTTTAAATTTTAAAAAATTATCGTATCTTTTAAAAAGAAAAATTAAATAAGGTAGCAGCATTCTTTTTATCACTGGATTGTATTTTAAAATAATTGAATTATTTAAATTATATTTGTGTTAATTTATCCTTTTTGTACATATCTAGTTTTTATATTGAATAGGAAATAATTTCTTATAAAGTACCTTAAAATTTGTAATTTTTATAAAAATTAAAAAGAATTTTTAAATTTTAATGATTAGCAATTAATTATCTCTGAATTTTTACTTTAATATATCTCTGCAAGTAGCAAGTTGATTGCTGTTGCCAATTTTATATTTTTAAATTTTATTTATTATATACAGGTTTTGTATTTCATAATTTTTTGTGGAGTATTTGATTTATTTAAGTTTAATTTATGTGTTATTAATTTGTGCTTAATTTTTAGAATTCTGCTTGAATTGGAAATTGAAAGAAGACGACAAATTGAATTAGAAAAAACCCAACTAGTATAACTCAATTTTTTTTAGCTTATTTACTAACTACTTACTATTATTTTATTATATACTATTTACTATTTATTAAATTTTTTCATTAACAAAAATTTTTGCTGGTATTATAAACTTTTATTTCATTTTTAATATTAAAAAATATGCAATATATTTTCAAGAATAGCCCACAGTTTTGGAATTTATGAGAAATAATTAGTGTTGTGTTACAGTTTTGATTTTATATTACTCTTTACAAAGTGTTCTTGCAAATTAAGTTAAACTGATGAAAATTATGAATTTTTGCCTCTTTTAAATAAAAGAAAATAAAAAAAAAATATGTTACTATTCTACTCTAATTGCTTTTGCGGAGGGATAGGGATCTATATTTTTATTGTATAATTTATGAAAATTAAGACACATTTTATCCTTTCTAATCTGTGAGATAATTCATGCAATATCTTTATAACATTTGTAAATTGACCATTAAGAATTTGTTGGAATTCGTAAAGAATAGTATACACTCAATGAAAAATAAATTTTAAAAAAAAACCGTGATTAATATAATTGAATAAAACATAAAATTATATCCATTTTTAAATGCTATAAAAAAATCAAGTTTGAGCCAAAGAATTATGCTTTGAATGCAATTAATATTACTTAACTATGAATTCAGCTGAAAAAGGTAAATGCTATTTATTTTTAATTCCAAATGTTTAAAAAATTTTTTTCAAATGATATAAAATTTTGTAATGTGATCTATGGAAAATAGTTGATGCTTTGAAGATAGGAATATCATTTTTGATAAAATAATTGAAATTCATTGAAAGAAAATCTTAAAATTTTCAAAAAGTATAATACATTTACTTTTTAATGAAAAATGTATTAAAAATTGAAGGAAAATTGTATTTGAAGTTGAAATTACATTGATTATGTAAAATTTTCTTGATTTTTAAATTGTAGGATTTTATGTGTGGTAATTATTGTATTTATATCTCTGGCTAATTTTGTTAAATGGGGAATGTTTCAGTGTTGAAACAAACTAGATACTGATGAAGGGAATGTTTTTTAATTTATTAATAAACTAAATTTTTTTGATTTAGCTGCAAGTTTTTAATAATTACAATTAATTTTATAATAATTGACAATGTATTAATACTTGTGTAAAAAGAGTAAAAAATCATGTTTAATTACCTTAATCAAAAATAGGAAATCTCATTTTAAATCTCATTGAAGCATGTTAAACCTATAGACATAGTTCTTATATAAACTAAAATATTTTTATCATTGGTTTGGGATATTTTTTTAAGTCTCTATAAAATCATTTTATATAAAAATATGTGTGGGTGTAAAAATCATTTAAATTAAAAGTTTTATCTGGTTTATCATATTTTTGATGATACTGTTCTTGTAAATATGAATATGTTACTTTAAGACTTTTGTTCATAATCTGTCAGTAATTTTGTACAATTAGAAATTAATGTTTTGTCTTAACGCCATATTGTAAGATAATAATAAATAAATATAAAATATAATAATAATAATAAAATATAATAATAAAAATTTATATTTTTGGAAAATATGTAAAAAAAAAAATGGATGCTTTTCTCCAAATTATAAAAACATCCAAACTTATCAAATTTCATCATCTGACTGTCACTAGAACTAACGTGAAAAACTGGCTACATTACTGCACGAAAACAAGCATGGCTAGAGATGTTTTTTAAAAATATGTATACCTTTTGTTAAATATTTAATTTTAATCTGTACGTTATTAGAGCAAAAAAATTTTAATAATGCATAAATTTGGAATCTTTTCATTTAAAAGAAACAACCTACTGATTTATAAACTTCACAAAAAATGTAATCAATTAAAATTTTAAAAGAAAAGTGGTTTATGTTTGAAAATGTAAATTAGAATTGGCCCATCCCCTTTTTATGGATGTCCTAAAATTTTTGTTCTATTGTATAGGAAAAGAAGATAGTCCTTATACAGAAAATTCTTTTAAATGAAAAGAATGCATTCGACAATGAAACTAAGGATTCTATTTATCTTCTAAGTAATCCAAATTTTAAAGAGAAAAAAGAATTGCAAACCAAGTAAGTTCTTCATATTGACAGAAAAATTAATCACTTTTTATCTTATGCGTAAATTTTATTTTCAACTTTAAAAAATTTCTTATTTTATTCAATAGCCTAATAACAATACATGATGCTATTGGATCACTTTTATCCTTATCTGACACTGATGAAACTTTAGCTGAGGAAAAATATTTGGATCTTGATGCTTTTCAAGAACAGATTCAAACATCTGTAGAAAGTATTGATAAATCAAATGATCCAGTCCAAAAGAAAAAATTTGAGGTTTGTGATTACTTAATTTTATATTCTGTTGATTTTTATAGCAAAAAACAATGTTGCTTATGACACATCAATATGATCATAGCATTAAAGCAAGCACAAAATTAAAAATAAAATATCTTTTCATTGTTTAAACATATTTAAAATTATTCTATGCATAAACATAAAGTGTTTCTTTTTTAAAACTGCAAAATTTAATCTTTGTTTATCAGAAATGTTTAAATATAATTAAATTAAATCCCATAGTTTGTCAAAAATGCAGCAGTGAAAATAACAAAAATTAAAGCATTTAAAAAGTTTCAAAAAAGATTTATTGCAAAATGTAATTTAAAATCTCCCCTCCCCCTAGTTTGCAGCAGTGTCAACAACAAAATACATTGTTTTTATTACAAATTTTTTTATTTAGATTTATATTTATTATTTATTTTTTTTTGTTGAGGGAAAAAAAGTGTGAAGATTTATATTATCTTTAATACTGTATATTTTATTTACTAATTTTACTGAAAACATTTTTTTGCAGGAAAATTTAGCATCCTGCTTTAATGAAATTGAATCAATATACCAAATAGAGACAGATGAGATATCTGAAATAAAATGTTCTAAATCAATTGACAATTATGAATCAACTGTACCCAAAGAAATATCTGAAATAAATTGTTTTAATTCACCCCAAAATAATGAATCAACTATAGCTAATGAAATATCTGAAATAAAAGCTCAAATCAATAGTGAATCAACTTCTTCTCTTGCACAGTTACCAGACTTAATAGTTGAATCAGGTATCAAGATTTCTTTTCGATAGATTTTCTTTTGTGAAATCCTTGCAATAGCCTGTGCTCTTTTCTTCCTTAAAAATATTTTTTTTGTATTATATAAACATCCATAATTAGTTTTTTATTACAGGTTAAAAGAATTATAATTCAAAGAATAATATTATGTAGATAATATGTGCAATAAATATCATGAAAAAATAGTTTAAAATATTGTAATTTTATTTATTGACATTTTGGCTAACTAATTTGCTTTTATTTTGCCTTTGATAATGTTATTTTAGTCGATAGCATTTAAATCCCCCCCTTTCATAGATTTAACCTATAAATTTAAAAAATGATGCAATAAGTAACATAAATTTTAACATGCTTTTTATTGCAGATTCTGGATTTTTTAAGAATTGTTGGCATTCTTTTCGACTCCACAGAACTAATTCTAACATTTCGAGGTATTCTTTAGTTTTACTTTCTAAATGTTTTTTTCTACTCTTGCTACATTATTGGAGTATTAATTTTTCTCTCTATATTTCAGTACTCCCAAAAACAGATGCAATTCTTTGGGAAGGATTCAGCGAATTCATTCATTTGTCTCAAAACCAGTTATGCGAGTTGAGAAATGTTATCTCTGTTGCAAAACTATTGCATTCTGTAAGCAAGCTTCAAAATGTACTAGGTGTAAAAGGACATGTCATCCTGAATGTAAAGAGCAATGTCCCTTACCTTGTCTACCAATTACTTTGACACAACAAAATTCTATTGTAAGTGAACAAATTATTGAAAGTATATTCAGGATATTTTTAATCTTTGTTTTCCTTAGATATGTAATATTTACTTTATATTAAAAGTATATAATATTTTTAATAGCAAGAAAAGCTGTTTTATTCTTTATGAACCGGCAATTATGAATATATTTGCTATAACTAAATAAATAAGATTGAGATATTTTACAGAAATCTTTAGATATGGTTACTTTTTCTTTCAGTTATTTTGCTATGCATTTTATATTTAGCTGTATATCTTGTTATTAAAGTATTTTCACATTTAAAAGAAGCAATACAAATTCACAATGCAAAAGGGAAGCAGTTTATATTTTATATAGTAAAAATTGTTGTAGTACTATTTAATGGATAATCTGTCTCCATTAATTAGCAATTCTTTGTTGACTTTCAAGTGATTAATTTTGGTGACTAATATGTAACTTATAAATTGCTGTATATTCTCTTATTAATAACATAACTAATTAACTTCTACTGTTGTCTGAAATTATAAATATCATCCTACAAATAAATTCTGAAGTTTGTTTTCTGAAATTGTAGTTCCTTGAATTTTTGAAGAAAATTTATAAATGTTATTACTTAAATGTGCATAATAATGTGTAATTACATGTGGGTTTAGTATTTATAAATACTGAACCCATATGTTAAATTCTTTTATACATTGTGTTACACTGTAATATATTAATTGTAGGTTTGTATAATGAGCATACAGTTTGTGAACTTCAAAAAATAGGAACATTAGAATTTTCTTATAAATACCAATCAAACTTGTATAAAAATAATATATGATTAGATAACATGTAATTGAAAACAATATAAAGTTGTAACCCCTCCCCCTCACATATAAACAGCAGAAAGACTCACGCTCTCTAGCAGCTTGAACTATCCCCAGTGATGGCCTAGCTTCCAAACTGTACAGACGCATGAGCATGCGTTCCGATCCCTTTTAATTGTAATCAGTACTCTAGTTTTGTATATTAATGTTTGTTTTGTCCAATAAATGTGTTTACTTAAATAGTGGACTTAGTTAAAAACCCATTCCCCGCGTGTCCCTTTATTACATTGGGTCACACCTCTTATAATTTGACGCCCAACGTGTAATAAGTTTAAGAAGCTTGGCCGTTGCTCGGTATCAATTTTCAGGTTAGCTTATCTTCCATTCTCACCCACAGTAAATCTTTTTATCTTGAATTTTATTGCAAATATTATACCTTATATAATACTATTAATATTGCATGCCCAAATGCAAATTGGATGTAATATCCTAAAGAAATGCTCAGTCAAAGTAAATTTCTTAAATATTTATTGTTCTGCTTTAGAAATGCATTTTTTGTATGATTTATCAGAATCATTTACTGTTTTCTGTCATAGAAAACTTTATTGAATTGAATTAAAGAACGTCCTGTTCTAATTCAAACGCTGAAGTGAGAGCACGAAACAAAATATTTCTGTATTCTCTTTTCTTTACATGATTACAATTTTTGTTTGAAATTATTAATGCTATAAAACTTCTTTTTGTTTTATTATGTGCTATTTTGAATAAAATATTCATTTACGTGTATAATTTTAGTATAAAATGTGCGTTACTTTTTAAAAGATTAATCCTAATTTTTCTCTCTGTCAGTTAATAATATTTGGTGGTTAATAAAAAGAATATATCTCCTGTGACCTATGATTCATTTATGAAAATGTGTTATGCTGAGTAAGCAAAAATAAATAAAATAGGCAGAAGAGAAACAGTTCAAGGTTGTTTGCGAAACATTCATTATAATTCTTGAGTTCTGTGCAATGTTTTTATTTCTGGAATCATTTGGTTTTCTTTTTGAATATAAATCAGACATTTGTTTGGTCTAAGTAGAACTTTTACTCAAAAAGTTGTATTTTTCTTTGATTTTGTATTGAAAGCGATATGAACCAAGACACTTTTATTTTTTCATTTTTGTGATTCATAAAATGTTTCGTACTACATATTGTAAAAAAATTCAATTCTTTTTGTGGCATAATACTGTATTATTATTTTATTAATAATATTTGTCAAGTTTAATTTTGAACTTATATGCAAAATTTAACATTTAAAGTATAAATTTGTAATTAATTCTTGCGGAAAATGTTTGCAATATGTTTTCAACCAGGGGGAGGACCCCCACCATTTATAGACCACCCTGGTCATGAAAGAAGTGCCGCCCTGGCAATCAAAAATTCCTGTCATAGGAAAAGTCTATAGACCACCCTGGTCTTGGAAGAAGTGCCGACCACAAAAAAATTGCGTTCACATTGCATACACAAAATCAACATATTCCAAGTCCGTCAACTGCTTCAACAGCCATTCCCAGCAAAAACATCCATCCCTCAACAAGAGCTACTACTACAACAGCTCATTCTGATTCTGTCTCCTCACTGGGACGTCATCGGATCCATAGGGGGAGATTGTAACCCCCCTCCTCACATATAAACAGCAGAAAGACTCACGCCCCCTAGCGGCTTGAACTATCCCCAGTGATGGCCTAGCTTCCAAACTGTACGGACGTATGAGCATGCGTTCCGATCCCTTTTAATTGTAATCATTCCTCTAGTTTTGTATATTAATGTTTGTTTTGTCCAATAAATATGTTTAATTAAATAGTGGACTTAGTTAAAAATCCATTTCCCGGGTGTCCCTTTATTACATTGGGTCACACCTCTTATAAAGTTACATTATCATGATTGACAATTGTTTGATTTTGTGAGATTATTAATATCTTTTTAATCATTGCACCTTTGTCATTTTATTATGTTGTGAAGGATTTATCTGAAAGAGTAAATTTTAATAATGCATTAACTTTAAACATTTTTAATAGGATATTGGAGTTTTTTGAAAATTTTTTTATTATAATTCTTTAAATTACTTTCTTGTTTGTACTTTTTTATTTAAAAGTTCTATCAAATGTATTAAAAGTTTTAAAGAAATACTATATTCTGTTAAGGTATCTTTTGCTGATTCTACATCAACCAAGATTCCTTCAATAATTTTTCGTTGTATAAAAGAAATTGAATCTCGAGGTCTTAAAGATGTTGGCCTTTATCGTATGTCTGGCAGTGATCGTGAAGTAAAGGATTTCAAGGAAAAATTTTTGAAAGGAAAAAGTCCAAATATGGTTTGTGTTAATTATATTTTTTATTTGCTCAATAAGCTATTAATGTTAATTATTGATTTATTAATGTATGAGTAAAACATTGTTTCATACACATTGTAGATCATAGATTTTTGTTGTTTTTGTTCATGAAATATTACTTTTAAAAATGAGAATGTTGACTTTCAAATTTTTCAAAATTCTTCCTTGTTTTTTATTGTTCATATGTTTTAAATATAATATTTTTGAAATTTTATTTCGTATTATTTGTGGTCAAAATGTATTTTTATTTACGTCTTTTGCAAATGTTAAGAAAGACCCTCTCACCTTTTTGTTTTAGAGCAAGGTAGATATTCATGTCATTTGTGGAACTATGAAAGAATTTCTTCGCTCTCTGAAAGAACCATTGATAAGCAAATCAATATGGAAAATGTGTGTGGATGCAGCAAGTTAGTTTTCAATCTTTTACAAACATATTTATTAAAATCATATATGTAGTAATTTTCACTGTTTTTGTAATGCTATTACATTGTTATTTTTGTACATAAATATTTTTAATATGTGTCTAATTTGAAAGTTTCTTATTATATGAATTAATTTGTTTCATTTACAAATTACCTTTTATAAAAAATTTCAGACCAAGATAATGAAAATATTGGCTTAAAATTGTTATATGATGCAATTTGTGATTTACCAAATTCTAATAGAGAGATTTTAGCCTTTCTCCTGTTACATTTGCAAAGGTATGATGTTATAATATTTATTATTATAAATTTCTTAACAGAAGTTGTGGCATATATTTATGCTTAAGTTTCTTGATTTTTTTGAAAAAAAGCTTTGAAATATCTTTAAAATTACATTTTACAGCTAATTTCTCTAGTAATCTTTCTTTTACAGTAAAAAAAAAATTAACTTTTTTGCTTAAGTTATAGTTTTTCAAACTTAATTGCGAAAGTGAAATATAACATTTCAAATTCTATTTCATTCAATATTAGTAACTACTTTACCTTTGCATAATTGTGAAATTCTAGAAATATTTTTTTATATGCATAAAACAAATGTAAGATAAATGTTTAAATTGTAAAATATACTCTGTAAATAAAAAATGTGATACATATTTAGAAAGATATGAAATGCCATACTCAAATAAAAAGAAGTAATTTGTATTTGCTCAGAAATTTACATTTT
This sequence comes from Trichonephila clavata, assembly GCA_019973975.1. NCBI lineage: Eukaryota > Metazoa > Arthropoda > Arachnida > Araneae > Nephilidae > Trichonephila > Trichonephila clavata. Next base: position 83,183 of record BMAO01005714.1, read on the forward strand.
CATTTACAAGACTGATTTTTTTATATAGAAAAAGTTAATTTTTATGTGTTTTCGAATGCTTTTCTGTTTTCTTATTTGAAAATTAAGCATATATTTGTAAAAAAAAATTCAAAAGTTATATACAAATGTTATCTGTGAATGGAACGTAACACTGAATTTTCTTATTGAAATTCACATATCAGAGTTAAATATTTTTAAAGCTAGAATTTAAGAGCTTTGAAAATTTGTTTCATAAAATAAGTTTTCATTTTAATGATTTAAAAATATTTCAAATTTTATTTCAATAAAGAGTGTGAAATGCAATATTAAAAGTACCAAAACTGCATGAATTTTTAATTAAAATATGATTAAGATATATGATTTTCTATTTGTACTCAAAACATTATACGATAAAAATGACTTTTGCTGTAAAATTTTGGAAATAATTTTTCAAAATGTTATTTGAAAGTATTTTTAATGAACAATTAATATTCCATGCTGATAACAATTAAGTATGGAATGTCAGTTGTCTATTCTTATTAGAAAGTGTATTTGCCTTGTTTTTATTTCAATAATTACTGACCATTAATCTTTTTAGAGTTGCAAATTCAACTGAATGCATGATGCCTCATGAAAATCTTGCAAAAGTATTTGGACCTACTGTTGTGGGATATTCTACCGATGATCCTTCAAATTCAAACATGTTATTAGAAACTGGCCAGCAGTGTTTAGTATGTTTTTGAAAGATTTTTATTAATAATATAGTAATTATGATTCGTATTAAAAAATTCATAATGTTAACAATTTTTTTTATTTGAAAATTTACTTGAAAAGTTATAAATAGTTAGATGGATGGATTCCTTTTTCACTTAAATTTTGTTGAGTACTTCATTTTATAATATTTTTACTTAATTTCTTTCACAAATTTATTAAAATGGAACCATCTCCAAGCTGAATGCAATGTGTATAGTTGACGAAATCTTGAAATAAATCAGAATTATTTGTAATACTTATTATGCACATATGATTCAAAGCCATTGCATTTTTATAGCATTTATTAATATTGTTAGCAGTTGATACTTAGATGCATTATAGTATTTGTATTATTTATTTAAAGTAATGTTTTAAAACTATCAATGGAAAGACTGATAATAAAGTTGAAAAGGTTTCGATTTCAAAAAATTTGCTATTGGATCCTTAGAAAGTATGTTTTTGGGATTCATGAATTTTTAACTAAACTAACTACAATTTAACTAAATAAAATAAATACTGCTTAAGTGAGTTAACCACCACAATGAAAGGAATATCTTGATTAAGCCTCAAATCTTTGAGTACAAGGTAAATACCTAACTCTTCATAAGTTAATACTGTTTTTTTTTTCTGTCCACCTCCTTCTGCAAGCAGCAGATATAATATAGCTAATGGTATGTTATTTTCACTATGAATATTAAATATGAACGCTTTATGAATAAATTGAGTGGATATTCATCCAATTCCAAGGATATCTACTTAGAGGGAATCGTATTAATAAATAATTTAGGCTTTTAATGTAAGATAATATTTTATATTTTAACTTAGGAACAAACTTGAAAGATTAGTTAACAAGCAATTTTTCTAATTATAGAAACATATACAAAAAATATTTGCTAGTAAATTTGATTAGATTCACTGGAAATATTTTAAAGACTTGTTTAATGTGTAGTTGCATAATTATTAGTATTCTTAACCATTAATATTTCAATTTATATGCTTAGGAGATGCAGTGGGGGCCAAAATTATAGACACTTTTTGAAATTGGTATGTTTTTTTGTATGCTTATGAAAAATGTTACCTTGTACAAAATGCAAAGACTTTTATATAATTTTAAAGAGAATTTGATACTGAATTCAATACAAAAAAAAATTTTCAAATATTTGCAATGCAAAAAAGTTATAGTGCAATAACTATCGATATACATTAGATACTGATGATAGCAGAGAGTTATCAAATTTTAGTGGGGTAGCCTTTACTTTTTATTACAGCTTCACATCGGTGATTCATTAAGCTAAAGATAGTTTTAAGGTCTTCCTTCATTGTTACATGATGCCAGGAAACAATTATATCCTCAAATAGTTCCTTTTTATTTCATGGGTAACTCATTCGGACAATAGTTTTCAAACGGTGCCACAAGTTTTCTATAGGATTGAGGTCAGGACTTTATCCTGTCCTGTATAACAACTCAATGATCTTAGAATGATACCAGTCTTTCAATTACTTTACTGTGTGGCAAGGAGAAGAATCTTGCTGAAAAATAAATGAGGCATTGTTGGTAAATAGAGAAGTTTGGGTTCTAGAATGATGACAATGTATTTTCTAACATTCAGTGTCTCATTAATGATATGAAAGCGACCGATACCACCTGCTGATATGCAGGACTAAATCATAAAGCTGTGTGGGTATTTCACAGTTGCTGGGATGCAGTCAGGATGGGCTAACTACTCCACTAAGCACTGATAACTCACTACTATCATCAGTATCTAATGCATATTGATAGTTATTGCAGCAAAACTTTTTTTATGTGACAAATATTTGAATTTTTTTTGTTTTTGTATTGAATTCAGTATTAAATTATCTTTAAATGATATGAAAGACTTTGAATTTTGTGCAAAGTAATATTTTCTATAAGCATACAAACTTAAAAAACATAACAATTTTAAAAATTGTCCACAATTTTGGCCACCATTGTTCATGTATCTAGAATAAAAAGCTTTTAATTTTAAAAACTTCTAAATTCAATTTTCTGACTTATTTTTGTGTTGTGTAGTTAGACTATCAAAAATAGCTTTTTTTTAAAATGTTGCTAATAATACTGCTATAAAATAAAACCATCTACTTAAGTTTTAACAAAGGACATGTTAATCAGTTTACAAATTTTGTCAATTTTTTAAAATAATTTAAGCATATTGTATTGTTTCTGAAAATTGCTTTTAAACTTCCATTTAGTAAAATAATGTCTCAGGAAGTGTAAAAATTTGTAATCTGAATATCATCCATTTGGGGCAGAAATGCTGTAATAGAAAACTTCAGGATGTGAAGTTATTTATTACTCAAAGTTTCAATTTTTCATAGGTAATGCTGAAACTTCTTAAAATTCCCACTGATTCTTGGCAAAGCATCTTAACTAATGAAAAGGCAGAAATTTCCAATACTTCTCAATCACCTGATGCAACTCAAGGTATAGGATTTTCTTTTGTTATACAATATATCACTTTGAAAATTATTACTAAATGCTGTAAAAAAAAAAAGTAAAATTGTAAGTTTTTGTTTTTAATTTCATAACTTTTTCTAAATGATAATAAAATTTCCCCTCAGTTTTTTCTTTTCCCAATCTAAATACCCATTTTTGAAGATAACTTTATAAAACGGTTAAGAACGCTTGTACAGTGATGCCTTGAAAACTGAATGCCAGAGATTTTGGTATTTCAATGCACAGAAGAGAAATTCTACAAGTATTAAATAAAATTATAGTTTACATGCCTAGAGATATGAATAGCAAGAGTTACAAGGATAATGTTAGTAAAGATTCCAAGTAAGAAGTGGCTGGACTAAATGAAGTAAAAATGGATGGATGGAATGAAATAGGGAGACTCATGATCCTGATGATCGCATTTTAGGTTGACATGTGCCCTGTTTTCTAATATATATTTGCCATGCAGTTTATTGTTGAAAGTTGTACTGAAAACAGAGCATAATTTTTTTGCTTCTATATTCATTCCTGTTTTATATTTTTTGATAAATTGGTTATATATTATGAAAGGTAATTTGTCTTCTTTTCAATGGTATTCTTCTATATATATATATATATATATTTCTGTTTTGACTATAGTTATACTTAGGTTTATAATAATACATAAATCATCTTCATTTCTTTTAATGTGGCCATGGTAACCTAGTGGTTATGGTCATGAACTCGCGGACAGAATGTTTCAGGTTCAAGTTCTGTTACCACTAAAAGAAGGTTGGTGCACTTTAAATCTGCCAAGGCTCAATGTCCTTCTCTCCTCCCATTGGTGTGTGTTAGGAGAGAGTGGTGCTATAGCACAGGTGTCATCCTCATTACTTGATCAAGCCCTCACATAGCTTTATGGTGCAATGTTTATAAAACTCTCACTCACTCATTACTTTTAACCAAAATGCAGTAATATATGTAAGCTTATATTGTTAGTTTCATTATTATTCATATTTATTGAACTGTTATTAATTATTTATATTTTATATTAAAAATTAGTACATTTTCTGTTAAACCTATCACCAAAAGAGCTGGCTGAATTTTGAAGCTCTTGGACACGAGTGATCTAGTTAATTTATTATTTTAACGGAGAAAACTTGTCTAGGAATTCAAGTTATGGAGTTTATTTAAATTCTAAAGTACCTTCCCTCATATTTTTATGAGGTATAATATGTGGTGTAAAAAATTAAATGAGGAATTTTTCAGTACTGTGTGTTCAACTGCTATACTATATATATATATATATAGTTAATCCATGAAATTTTTCTTCAGCCTTTATCATTTATATCATTTTTACTTAGAATTGATGGCCACCATCATCTTGTCTGATAATTAAATGATTTTTTAAAATAAAATTCAGTAAATTCAGCTTCACAAGATCAGAAGAAAATAAAAATGGAAAGATTATTATTATTCATCTTTAACTTTAAGGCTGTCTTCATGTAATATCCATGTGTCTCAAAATCGATATATTTTTTTCTAGTAGAAAAATGTCCCTGCATTATATTTTATTTTGATTTGCACTACCCTATAAGTAGTAGTATGTTTTCCAAAATAACTTATTTTTTTCTGTTGTAAAACATGCTTCATATTTCATCTACTGTAAAGCTAAATGGTTTTCCCCTTTACATATTTAAGGAAAAACTGATTGTTTAGGGAATGTTTTTAAATTTTAAAAACAGCATTTTTAACATATATGAGTGGTAACTTTGCAAATTTGCATAAAAATTTTAATTTAATTCCAGTTTGAAAATGTGTTTCAAATTTAGTTAAAATGTAGCAAAGATATTCTTAAAATGCAAATGTGAAGAAGAAAAATTTTGTATTCTTCAGCTAAGTGACTTATTAAATAAAAGCTACTTTTAAAGGGCATGTGCTGTATTAAGATCTTAAAGCTTAAATTTTGACTAATTTTTCCATGTTATTTGAAATATATATGTGTAATATCTGCTTTGTTGTGATTATTTTGTTTGAATTAAAATGTTTATAATAATATACAAAATACATTACAATTGCAGCTCCTGAGGTATTAGAATCAGAACCAATATATGCATTTGTTCAGAAATTGAAGTGTTCTTCTCCCAGGTAATAGGATAATTTTTAGTTTAAAGTTATCTTGTTGTGATTTTAAAATCAGCTTAACTTTGTAGATTAAACTAGGATCAATTTCTTATAAAATAACATTTATCTTACTTCATTATTAACTATAAAGAATTTTTAAATTTATTTTTTTACTTATACAGTTATTAATTTGAGTCAACATTTTTTTCCATTTACAATACATGAGAAAATTTGGATATTCTAAAGATCTGTCATCCAGACAAGAACAAAACATTTTTTCTCCCATAGAAAGCTGTTTTCAATATTTTCCATATTTTTAAATCATAGAAAATTGCCATTCTTTCACCAAAATAATCAAAAAAAGAAATGTAGTCACTTTTGTGTAAATTCATCAATTATACAATTTTTTTAAATTTGGAATTCATGAAGAGAGGGATGTGTAGAGCAATATTAGGTGGTGCTCCTTAAATGTGACAGAATCACAGATTTCCTTCAAAAAATATGGGACCAATTTAAATGTTCTTTTTATTTGGTCATTTAAAATTATGAGGTCTAACCCTTGTATGAAATTTGTCTAGAGTAACGAGAGTGGCTAAAAAAAGGTATTTATTTACAATTTAGGGCAAATCTGTTTCTATCAATGTATTTCCCATTAGTATTCATATATCGACTCATTCTTATTTTCTTCTACTTAGAAGAATGTTGCAATTTATTTTCTGATAATTCTTTTAAAAGTTCTATTGTTTTCTTCTTAAATCTCTGTTCCTTTTTGCACAAATTTTATTTTTGAGGGACAAAAGCCAGGGGAATAGAAATAAATATTCTAGTGTTGTAAACTGTTTTCCACCCCTAGCTGCTTCACGCAGTGCTGCATGCAAAGGAGCATATCAAGATCTGAAACTCAGTTGATGGTCTGTGCAAACAATTTGGCTGATTTTTTTTTAAGGTTTTAGTTAAATTTCAAAGTTTGGCCTCCCAAATCATTAATTGTCTTCTAATACCTTGTGACTCTCAGAGAAACATATGCCACTCAAACATTCCATTGCTGTTTTGATCAGTTTTGACACAATTTCAAATTCATACACTATTCAGTTTTATAACACATTTTAATGGCAAACATTTAATCCTGACTGGTGAAACTTAAAATTTGATAGAGAAGAGATTTGCTCTGCAGACTCAAATACATGCAAGATCATAGTCTTTAAAAAAAAAAATTTTTTTTTTTACTATGCCTACACATTGCTGCCTCAGGATATAACTCCTAGAAGTCCATTGAACAAAAGAAATTAACTTAAAAGTTGGAAATCTCAAAGACTGAAAATAAGGCATCCTCCAAAGCAGGACAAGAAAAAGATGCCCTCTATTCATTTGAGCAGATAAAAACAACACACAATCAGGTGGATCAACAAATCCAAATCTAAATAGGTGAGCCTGTAAATAATCATGTTCAGTCATAATTCTGAAACAAGCCAGTCCGAAAGCTCTTGGCAGAGGAACACATATCTGTCTCTTTATTAGGAAAGACCAATTCTTCCTAGTGGCAATATTCTATAATTACAGGGTCTGACTTTTTATATGTACTCTTTAATAATCCATTTAATGTGTTTCCAAGAGGAATATTTATGTCAGATTGATCAAAACCAGAGAGTTTATCTGTCTGCTGATTGTCAGGAGCATCAGAATCGCTGGGAATCTGTTGTAAGACTGTTTTCCTTCCTGGCTCAATAAGGGAACTAATCAGTCGTTTGCTCTCAAATCCAGTGGATGTAAGATCGACATTGTATCCTGTGATTGTATGAATGACACCTCGAGAATCCTAACATATAATAACTTACCTATTGGTTGTATTTTTAATGGCTTTAAAAGCTATCAAAATTGCTTGCAGTTTAGCATCAAAATTATCACAGAGGAACCAACCGTCTTCGTCAGTTGAAAAGGGAAGAATAAGGTCATAGCCTTCAAGCTGTAATTTAATTTTTAATTTTGAAGAAAGCTACAAGACTAGTCTCGTTATTTTATAAACAGACCGTGCTTAACTCTATTGTAATGTTAAAGTACAATATGCTGTATGAAGTATTGTATGTCAGTGTTTACAAAACAAAATTAAAACTATTGTGTTTCTTACAGTATTTATGATAAATGTATACCTTTGAAATGAATTATCTCCACCTCCCCCATTTATTGTACTTTTTTCTAAATTGCTATTAAAAAATAGGAACATTTTTAAACTGTTGCATACTGCTTTAAGATTCATAGTTCTCGGTTCTGAATTCTGTAAAATTTACTTTAGTTTATTGTGCAACTTACTTTTCAAATCTATTTTTGGTTTAAACATAAATTAAAAATAATTTTCTTCCAGGAAATTAAAAATTATTTCGAAGAAAGGGAAAAAGATTTTTACATCACCTCTTTGTAATGGTGATGAATAAGTAAGTGAAGGACAAAATTTTTTACTTTACTAATACTTAGCTTTTTTATAATTGCTTTATGTAAACTTCTCACTTTTAACTATTATAAATATGTTCTGTTTCTAAATTTGTTTAATTATCTTATTGAAAATCATATTGAGTAATAAAATGTTTACGTAAAAAATTTCTTTATTGTAATTTTCAAATATAATATTTTACTTTGCTTACTGTCTACCATAGAAAAGATTTTAGCATTAATCTTGCATTTATTAACCTTTTTATGAAAACAATTTGTAAATTTGGATATTATTTCTATGCATATGTCAAAAGAATGATATTTTAATTACTTGTGTATTTTCATTACAACGTAACAAAATTGATATCAGTACTAAAAGTCCAAAAGGGGTAAATTATCTTAATAGTATATGTGTTCTAGATTTAATTTAAATTTGATAACTGGTTCCAGAAACATTAAAAAAAACTATTGTTCTATACTATATTAATTCATGTAAATGATTAAAAATATTTTTTAGCTCTGTAGGATGAGTGAATCAATAATTAATTATTATAAATTAGTATTCAACCATTTAAAATAACTTTTTAAAAAAAAATTATTAGAGAAAAATGAGCGAAGGAGGTTTTATAATTTGTGGAATGTAAATACTAAAATTTGGTGCCATTGCAATTCATTTTTTAAAAATATTTTTAGGTTTGGAAAATTTTTTCTTAAGTATTGAAAATATTTGAAAAACTTTGATTAGATAACCATCTCAGAAAATGTTTGAACTATCATTTAGCGTCCATTTTTAAAAATCCTATAATTCATAAAACTACAAGTGAAAATTTTCAAAATTAAAAATTGAAGCTAATTTTGTGAATCATGTGAAAAAAATGACATTGTTATTGATATTTATTTTAGAAGTCAATTCCCTATGATAATTGATTCATCTATTCTGAATTAGGGATAGCAAGGAATATGCAAATTGTGTCGCTGTGCATCATTTATGAGCAAGGGATGCACTGTGGTAATGACATATATAGCATGTACTATGGTTGTTCTGAATTAGTTGTTGGAATTGCATGGGTAAACTGCCTGATTTAGACGCCTTCGATCCCAGAAAAATCATAGGTGCACGACGTATAGGCCATTCAATTTCCGAAATCCTCAGACAGCTAAGATTTTCAAGGTTGACAGTGTCAAGAGTATACCAAGAATACTTGGATGGTGGACAAAAAAAACTAGCGTTTAGGCAAACTGCAAAGGAAGTCATGGTGAAAGACTGCTCAGGCATATTGTACATAGCCAGCAAAGCCAAACATTAGCTCAAATTACCACCTAATTAAATGATGGTGCCAGTCGTGCAGTCAGTAAAGGGACTGCGCAAGGCTCGCTTCACCATTTGAGTTTCGGAGAGTACCTACGAGAGTACCATAGCTCGATGCTCGCCATCAGGCTGTGTGTCTTGCCTGGGCAAGAGAGCATAGAGATTGAAGTGTAGAGGACTGGAAACGAGTAGCATGGAGTGATGAGTCTCGATTTCGACTACTGAACGCAGACGGGAGGCTGAGAATATGACGTCAGACTTCTGAAGCTATGAATCCTGCATGCCAGGTTGAAACTGTACAAGAGCATGATGGCTCAATCATGGTCTGGGGTGTTTTTTCGTGGCACTGTTTGGTATCTTTGTTGTGTGTTTCAACCTCCCTCAGTGTAGAGTTGCTGGGTAATCACTTCATCTATTTATACCGTTCTGTTATCCGCACAGTAATTGAGTTTTTCAGCAAGACAATTGAACCTCTTACAAGTCTGGGTTGGCCACTGGCTTGTTGGATGAGCATAAATTGGCCACTAGGAGCCAAAACTTAAATCCTATTGAGTATCTTTGGGATGTTTTGGAACAAGGCGTGAAAGGCCATCACACAGCATCAACGAATGTTACTGAATTATGGACAGCTTTAGCCAATACTTGGCAAGTCGTTCCTGTGGAATGACTTGTTGAATCTATGCCTCCTCGTGTGGCAACCATTATCAAGGCAAGAGGAGGCCTAACTCGTTACCAGGTAGGTATCCCTAATTCAGTGGCACTTCAGTGTATTTATAGCACCATTTAATTTCCTTTGAGCTATTTACACTGCTGTCAATATTGTCCAGGTGTGATGAAAACTGCAAGAGTTGTTTAAAGTGTTACCCTCTTTTTTAAATATTACATTATGATTTGCTTTGATTTTAGTTAAAAATTTCTATGCAAAAATCTTCAATTCTGAAGACTATAATTAATAAGATTTTCAGAAAAGTTTGGTAATTAATTATTCTTATTTTTGCAGCTTTTGATGACTTGTGTACCTGATTATTTCCAGGTATTGCCTTTGTGATTTGTATAGTAAGCATGTCATATTGTTAATGTTGGCTGTGATATTTTGTTTTATTGATTTTTATACACAACCAAGTCATTTACCTTATTTAATAAAATCTTTTTTACAAAGAAGCTCTTTGTTATTACTAAATTAATTCAAACAGCATTGCCATCACAATTCTATTATATGAGAATCTATGTGGCTGATATTTCAAGATTTCTCCTTATGAAATGCAAGACATACGTTTTTTCTAAGTTGACTTTAAATTCTCAACTATTTCTTGTGCTAAATTTCTGAAGCAATAGTATATTTATATTGCTAGGATGCGTATGTATAATTTGAGAATACTTGAGAAATTCGGAAAAAGAATCAAGACTTTTTTAATCGTACCCCTCTTAAATGGCATACCAGATTTAATGATAGTCTCATAAAAAAGTTTTATTTGCATTACAGAATGAGTAGTTGTCAAAATCAATGACTACTTTAATTTAAATTTATCAGTTTATACACTATGAGAGCACAGAAAACAGTTTCTATTTGCTCCTTGTAGATTGCTAATTATTAAAGAATTGTTATTTTTCTGCAATATAAATCAGTTTGCTAAGAAATGGATTTGTAATAGAATATTTTGAACTAGCATGTCTTCAAACATAAAGGCTTTAAATCTAATTAGTTGTATATTTTTTATATAGGTAGATGATTAAACTTTTATTTTAATGGCTTATTTAAATTTATGATCATCGAATTATGAAGAAAAAATATTTGCCAGCTTTATGTCATTCAGGAAATATTTTATACCACACATGGAAGAACACTATATTAGGGCTTGCAATCCCGGGATTGGGACTGAAAAATTTATGAAAAATACTTACACATTAGCATGGTTGAAATTACATAATAAAATTGAAAACATAATTAAAAAATTGGCTTAATATTATTATTTATTGAAACAAATCAAAGCAAAACTTAATTCATTTTAAAAAACAAATAAAAAATAGTACATAATGAATTTATTAAAAGTACTACAATTTGAATTCATTAAAAATTGACCCATTTGAAACAAAAATCGATATGTTTGAGATTTTCCAAAATCTTATTGTAAATTTAAAACAGAATGAAAAGCCCCTATTTTATTTTCATTGAAACACTGTACTTTTTTGTGTTTAATATATTTAGAATTGATAACTGCATGGGGTAAGACACACACACATTTTAAGGAAGCAAAGTTTTCAAAATTAAAATTATGAAGTATGAACTGAACTTTCCCCCCGACAAACTTGCATATATCTGTAAACAGTAAGTACAAATGATAGAATGGATTTACATAAATTTTAATCTAAAAAATTTTTCTACTTATACAACTCCCATAAAAAAATAATTTCCCTTTTTTAAAAATCTTATTAACATTTAACACTAAAATTAATTCTAATAAAAATACTCAAAAAACAGACTTTAATATTAAAAATAATAACAATAAAAACATTGTATGTTTCACAGTCCAATAAAATCCTGCCTTTTAGCTACCTCAAAAAAATGACTTTTCGAAATATTTTTAACAACATTTAAATATTAATACATGCAATCTAATTTGAAAATATAGTTATAATGATAGCAAAATAATATTAATAAATTTATATCCCTGTAGATTAAAAAAAGGAAGAAATATTGAATAACTCACCTATAAATGAGTTAATTTGCAAACTTTATATATTCAGAAAGAATTTTGAAAAGATGCCTTTTCGATGATCCAAACAGCAATAACAGCTTATGAGAATATACTTATAATAACAAAATATTATTACTCTCAAGTTATCTCTTTATATATATAGAAAAAAAGAGTGAGAGAAATCTAAAAAAAAAACTTTTATATTGACTTAAATTGAAAATTCAGGAAAATGATTCATGTTTGATTATTTAGAAAAGAAAAATCGAAATTTATTATAAACATCAGACAAATGAGTAATTTTTTTTTTTTATTACTGGGGAACAGCAATGAATGTTGCGCAATGTCTCGTTTTGGAAGTAGAAGCTCTCCATAGAAATTTTGAATTTAGACAAAAATTAAATCCCGGGATTAGTTATTTGAATCCCGAAATTTCGGGATTTGTAGAAACACCGGGATCCCTTACCCCCTTACAAACCCTTACTTAAATAGAATTTCCCTAAATGAGAGATAAATACATAAGGTTCATATTCAAAGAGACCGGTACCAACATTAATTGTGCCAAATTCAGTCTTATCTTACTGGAAGTATTAATTTATATCTTAAACAAATACATCATAATTCAAAATTAAAAGCATAATTACCTGTTGCTATTTTCATACGAGCTAAATGTAAGAGATTGATTTGTATCAATTTCATCAGGCCAATTTCTTCGAAAACGAATTTGTTGATGGTAGAGAACGCAGAAATTTATTTGAACCTCAAGTAACTTCACTCAGAGTAAAATAAAACATCTGTAGCTAGATATCTCCCAAAAATTCTAATTGCCTCTGTCCCCTTTAAGTTAACAGCGGGCATATCCTGTGGGTCGGTTCCGACCTCACTCGCGATGGGGAGAAAGTTACTGAAGAAATATGCGAAAACATATCAAATTTCACGTTTTAACATACACACCCGCCTCGAACCCTTCAAGGTTCAACACATAAGAAAACTGACATTAAATGTGTAGGGTCCAAAGTAAGTAAATAAGATACATTAAATGCAATACCTGATTCACGATACTTTGGGGGAAAAAATTTCAAAATATATTTCAGACAAAAATTAAATCCCAGGATTAGTTATTGTAATCCTGGGTTTGAAAAAACCACCGTGATCCCGGGGCTGCAAACTCTACACTATATTCTTAATGATAACAAGGAAAAATTGCATTAAAAAATAAAATTGCTTTTTAACTGTGTAAAACAATATAATTATATTCATTTAATCAATTTTTTTTTCTTTTACTTGGCTATTACTATCAACAGCTAATACTTTTAAAACTGACTTTCGCTGTTCTTGCATATAAAGTTTGGGAGTTTATTAGCAGAGTATATAACCTATCTCATTTTTATACAAAATTGGTATTGACTGTTCTTGGATATAATTAGTATGTTCTGAAATAACTTAAAATTAGATTTCCTGATCAAGGTGCTGGTTGTAAGCTCATGTATGTATTTTTAGAGCAAAAAAAAAAAAAATCATTTTAAGTAGAGGGCTTTTTTTAAAAATTTAAAACTTATTTAGAACAGCATTGTGCTTTGCTTTTTAAAGCTTTATCTTTGGAAAATATCTCTAGCATAGTGTAGATGCTACATGGAAAGATGCTCATGTATCTGCCATCCAAGCGTGTTTCAACATCTATGCTTGGCTTAAATGAAACTGTTATTCTTGTCAGTGGGGCAATTATGGTAATAGATTCTACAAATCTCAAAAGCACATTTATCTCAAACACCATATACAGTCGTCTCTCGATAATTCAAACTTTTGATAATACGAACCTCTCGATAATTCGAAGCATATGCTCAGTCCTTAGAAAAACTCTTGGTATTTCGAACTAAAACAATTCTTTTTGGTACACTCAATATTTCTAAGTAAAATCTGTGACTGGCCAGACTACAACACGTGATAATTCGAAGTTATCTTATAAAACTCTCAACAATTCGAACACTCACTGTCATGTACAATCCTGCAGCAAACAGGTTGGAGCTTACAAGTTTTGTGTTGTATTGTCTCTGCGTGTCTCACCTGTAACGTAACCCCTTTGATCACCATCTGTCCGCTACCCCTCCCTAGTGTTTTCCCGTACCTCAGGGAAAAAGACACTTTTATTGTTTTCCTTCTTCAAGTAGACAATAAACAAATCGCACCTATTATCAGCCGTCCATATCTTTCGTTTAAAACACGTGGCCTTGCTACACATGTTTTCTGAAAAGATGGTCCGCTATTGTGAAGAAGAGATGCGTAGGATTGTGTATGAATCAGTAGAGCACACAAAATTTTTTCAAGGGGGGGGGGGTTTCAAGGTCCATGGTTGAAAGTCTCCCAACTCGTATCATACCTCAAGACAACACCAATTGATTCTTCTGATTTTGTTAACAAAAAACAGTAAAAATAAATTGTTAATTACAAGTACTTAATTAAATTTTACGTTATATATATATATATATATCAGTAAATAATTAAAAAGAAGACTAATAAATCCCAAGAATCTTAAGATCAGACCGGAAGAACCAAGAACATGGAAATATATATATATACACACACTGGTGTCCAAAAGTTAAGCATAATTGATAATTATGTGAATAAAGAAGGAACTGTAAATCAGAATGGCGGGAAACATGATATGCGAGTGTAAAATGGTTATAAAATAAGGAAGCAAATCAAAAGAATGATAATAATTAATTTTATTACCCAAAGTAGCAGTTTGAAAGAGAACTGAGCACAGCAAGGATTCACACTTTAAAGAAAAAATGAAAGAAAACATTAAATAAAATACTGATGCTGCAGTTTAATAAGGCGTGTGGTCACCTCTGACAGCCAGGCACGCTGCACAGCGATTTACCATACTTGCTATGAGATGATGAATGAGTTGTGGGCTCAAACGGTTCCAAGCTTCTTGGAGAGCTCTCTTCAGTTCTGTAAAGGAGCTTGGTGGGTGCGAAAGGGCTGCAATTTGTCTCCCGAGCATATCCCATACATGCTCGATAGGATTTAAAACAGGGGGCTCGCAGCCCGCGACATGCGCTGGATGTTTTCCGTTTCAAGGAAGTCATCAATCAGCACCGCTCGGTGACATGGCGCATTATCATCCATGAATATGAAGTCAGGAACGACAGCACCTCGAAACAAGCGAACTTAAGGCTCAAGAACTTCGTCTCTGTATCTTTGAGCAGTCACAGACCCCGTGTCAAAGAAATGGATGTCTGTACAGCCGTCCATCATGATGCCTGCCCATACCATTACTACCCTTGATGGAAAATGATGTCTTTCCGTTATGTTTCTTGGTTCAAAACGTGTTCCACGTTCTCTCCATATCGTTACCCGCCGAGAATCACTACTCAAACTAAACCGGGACTCCTCACTAAACACATTGACCTACTCTCTCACACTCCAATGTTGATGTTTCAAACTCCAGTTCAAACGAGCGCGTTTATGCGCAGACGTGAGGGGAATGCAAACTGCTGGTCTTCTGGCATACAGGCCAGCATGATTGAGTCTCCTGTAAACAGTTTGTCTCGAAATTCGTATTCCTGTGGCGACTGTGAGCGCCGAACCCAGTGCTCTGGCAGTACTTCCCCTCTGACGTCGCGCACTTATTACCAGATATCGGTCTTGGCGAGGGGTTGTGACTCTTGGTCGACCTGATACTGGTTGTCGGATAACATCTTCCAATTCTTTGAAACCTCTGCCACAGTCTTGAGATCACAGACTGGTCCACATTCAGAATTCTAGACACTTCTGTTTATGATCGTGAGGATTCCAGCATTCCGACGATTCTTTCTTTCGTAAACATGTCCAATTGGCGTCTTTGTACCATCATTCACCTTGTTTGATGGTTAACAACGTTCCTTCGCACAGCAGTTGCACGAAACTTATCTGAACTGCCTATGCTGCGTGAATCGGATTCTCCGCGTTCCGACATGCGCCGGTGTTTCGCGCAGGACGTAGTCGACTGAAAAGTTTTGTATAAACCCAATGTTTCTTCTTAGCGCAATATCCGCAAGAAATTTGGAACAATTTTATGAATATTTACTCCATGTTTTTCGTATTTTACGTTTTATGCTTAACTTTTGGACACCAGTGTATATATAGGATTATCATCAATCGAAAAAAATCAAGGGCTTTGGGGGTTGTCCGGAACCCCAGGACCCCCCCCCCCTTATGTGCGCCACTGGTATGAATGTATTCTTTTAATACAGGACTTTTAACTTCGGTATAATATTTATGCTGTATAATATGTACTTTTAAAAATACTTTAAAATTTTATACTCGTGCAATTTTTTTATTATATAGTTTCAAATTTAAAAGTGTAAGAAAAAACATTTCTCTTGAATTTTGAGAGTTTTTTTCTACCCTCTTGATAATTCGAAGTTTTTCATTGATCCCTCCAACTTCGAATTATCGAGAGTCGACTGTATCTGTAAATCTCAAAAGCACATATAAATTTAATCTTGTTTTCCTCTCAATATACTATTTATATATGTAGATCATAATTTAAAATCTTATTTGTTTTCCTTCATGAGGATAACATTTTTAATACCCTGCGCTGTATAAACTCATTCATAAAAAAAATCTCTGATCAAGAGTAATTTTAAGAAACGCACAAAATGTACAAAATCAACTAAGTATCAATTAACTCATAGGTTCTCAACCTCTTTTGAACTGGCGCCCCCTTTTCTAGTAAATATTTCGGTACCGCCCCCTTGTCTGGTGAATATTTCGATACCACCCCTTCCCACTCTAGAGAAATAAGAGTGTGCATAATACATGGTGAAAACAAGAGTTATATTCTAGAAAATATCCTAGATAGAGAATATATTTTTTAACTTTAATTCTTTTCTAAAACCCCAATTTTTTTACTTGCGAATCTGAAATAGCTATAGCCACAAATATATTTAAATGCGTAATATTATATATTTCAGTCATAGATAGGATAGTGTTGGAATTGAAACGCTACCGACTTTCTTCATTTAAAAGAGTGGAATAAAAGTTTTGGCTACCTGTTATGAAGAAACAGGCAGGGGTTTTGATGATACGAAGTAATTCATAATAAACTATTGCTTTCAAAATAAATATATATAAATTGACAGTTTCAGTCTTTAAAGAATCACACGTTAATTCCTTGTTAAAATATTCAAATACGTTTTTTTTTTTTTTTGATAAAAAAAAATAAACTGATTAAATAATTGATTAAATGCAATGGGCGGAACATTTTTCCTACTGCTCACAGACAAAGACAACACGTACACTACAGAAATTAAAATTTACTATATCATTCACTTTAATGTAGGTCTGAATGTAATATAATCTTTAAGTTTTGCATTCACTTTCCGAACTATCGAAATATGTGAATTTTCGTACATGTGATATAGAAATGATTTAAATATATACAATCAATATAAGGTAAACAATATTAAAGTTTACTTTTGTTAATACATAATTAGCGTGTATTTTTAGTCTTTTTTTGGTTAATCTGCCCAAGCCCTTCAATACCATCTCAATACCCCCTAATTTTCTCTGGGTCTTTTACTGCCCCCCTGAAAGCCTCAAACGTCCACAAAGGGGCGTTATAGCCCACGTTGAGAACCTCTGAGTTAACTGAATACTAATAAAACATAAGTGATGAAGAGAATTTTTTCCAAATACACATATTACGAGGCAAAACATAAGTAAAAGAAAACTATTCATAGGTTCATTTTACTATTATTATTACCAATAAAGTTGTAAGCAGTCAAATATAACAATTACAATTTCTGTGTAAATAAGTATTGAATGCTATGTATGTTTTTCAAAGTTCCTGTGGACCTTGAACCCCTCTACAGTATGCAAATATCTACACAGTAAAAACAAACATATGTCTATGTATGTGAGGTTCTCACGAACCGCTGAAAGCGGAAACGTTTCAAAGTTACCAAAAGATGGGAAATAGTCCGAGAAATCGAAAAGTTACACTTGTAGAAGCCTGTGAAATGCTGAGTGTGCACCCAGTTTTTATTTATATGCAGTATAGGATATTCAGAATGCTAAGTAGAATATAAAGGAAGAAACCTGCGGAATGGGCAATATTCGTGCTGTTATTTTTTGCCACTGAAATTATTTTAAAAATTTGGTCTCGAAGAACACGGATAATAGCAGAAAATGCCAGGTTGCAGCCGATGAAGGTAATTCCAGCAGACAGATGATTTTACGAGGGGCATATTAATTGAACTGAGATGATTAAGTTGGTTCACAGATACTGACATCGAATCGTGTCTAGACGTGTCCACGGTGCACTGGCTGTGCAAATACGGTTGGATCATAGAAATATGGCTAGTTAAAGAACTCCTCGGTACCAACAGAGTAACATCAGCACCATAGCATGTCACTTGTACATATTCAGAGCACTGTGACGGACCTATAATGCGTAAATTATGTACTGCTGCCAGTTATTTTCACCATCCTTCGAGAGTGCGTAGTGCCTTTACCAGTATGATAAGGTCCGACTGCACATTGCATGCCTCAACGAAGATGTTCTGCAAAATGTACAGTACCTTTCTTGGCCTCTCACGAATCGAACACGTCTGGGACCTGAGCGAATGTTGCTAGTATGAGTGAGATTAGATAAGTTAACATTCTCGTGGTCTTTTAAACCAACTCTAAATTGAGATCGTCGCCATTACTCCTTAATATAGTTATAATACAATGCAAGTTTATACACGGAGGAAAAAAAGAGAGATCCCATAATATTCTTCTTTTCTTTAAGATTTTTCTATTAATCTTCTATCAAGAACAAATGCATCGGTAATAGAAAAGAGGAGGAAGTTTATTTTTAAAATACCAACAATAATTCATAATCTATAGTTATACAAGGTGTGACAATAAAAAAACTGAGATTTAGTGTGTAGCTTGAAAAAGAGAGGAGTTGGCAACAACTGTTTTGGTGATGTCATCTCACACACCTCTATCCATGTGGCCAGTTTTGCCTTAATCGATCACGCCAGTTGGGAGTACTGCGTCATTGAGCGAACATATACAACTGCATTCTGCCGGGAAAATGTCGAATCAACATCAAGTTTCTTGTGAAACTTAAGAAATCAGCCACGAAAACATTTCAAATACTAACCGAGGCTTATGGACATAAAACTGTCTCTCTCGTGCACATGTGTTTGAATGGTATAAGAGATTTTCCGGGGGAAGGGTCAGTGTGGAGGATACTGAACCTGCTGGGCACCCAAGGTCAGCGATTACAGACCAAAATATTACCAAAATTCGTGATGTGAGTCGGTTCCCACACGCATCAGTGGTCAGACTGTTAATCAACACTTCTTTATTGAAGTACTAAGAAGACTTCGTGAAAAAATTAGGAAAAAAAGGCCAGAATATGTGGCGATATATGGCTGTTGCACCAAGACAATGCACCTGCTCACAGGGCCCTATCTGTTAAGCAGTTTCTGACCTGCAAAAACATTACAGGGATTTGGTATCCTCCTTATTCCCCTGATTTGTCCCCACGAGGCTTTTTTTATTTCCTACAGTTAAATCTTGCTTAAAGGAAACCCATTTTACGTCAGTTGAAGATGTTCAGGCAAAAACGGAGAATCTCCTGAAGGGCCTTCCAAAAACCTTGTTCCAGAACTGTTACCAGCAATGGCAGCACCGAATGCTGAAGGGAACTATTTTGAAGGTGATACTGTCATGGAGAACTGATTTTGTAAGTTCAATGATTTATTGGACCAGTCTCGTTTTGTGTGATGGCCGCGGTAGCCAAGTGGTCTAGGCATCAGGTCATGGCTAGCGTATCATAAATTCGATCCCAGTACCACTAAAGACCCACCGTGTAGGGGAGCGATGCACGCGTTAAATCTCTCGAGACCTCAAACGTCCTCCCGTTGAAGTGGTGTGGTAGTTAGGAGAGGGGCCTGCCAGCTCAGGTGTCGTCCGCGTCACTTGACCATGGTTCAAAATTACGCGGACCGTCGCCAAAAGCCCTCGTGTTGCTAAGACAGGGCGACGTTAATATTCACTCACTCACTCATTTTGTGTGTGTGTCACACTTTGTACAATCAATTTTATTTCTGGAATTTTAATTTAGGACTGATGCTTTAAAAATTACTTCTGTTGATTAGAGTAATGTAAATAAAAAATTATTTTAGGAGAAAAAATTAAGGAAATACGAAAATTGCTCTAAAATATATACATCAATTTTTTTTGTGACTCATACAGTAAAATTATATTTTATATCGTCTTTGATGTTAGTTGTTTATCAACTGAAGTATAGTTTGTAGCTATAATTAATTATGTTGACTGATGTTCCATAAACACTTAGCAACAGAAACCTACTTACAATTGTTAAGTATGAAGCTGTCTTAAAGGAAATTATTTACATACATTCTACACATAAAGATTAGAATTTCTTCGAAGGATGCTCATAATAATGAAATAATATGCGTAAATTGTTTATCAGTAATATAACTACTTAGTCACGAGGAAAAGAGAGGGAAATAAACCTTACGAAATGGAATAACAATACCAGGAAAGAATAAAAACACGATTTTCAAATCGTTGTTTGCTTATCAGTTTTTTTAATCAACACAAAAATTGAATTAGTGAAAAGGTTACGCAGGTTCTTTGTTTTCATGACCCCATACAGGAATCAATAATAAAACTAAGAATTTATTTATTTTTGTCTTACTTTTTTACATTACGTTTTCTCAGTTTTCTATCCCCAAAAATATAGATGTATTTCTTTATTGAAAGATTATCAAAATAGGAGTGAATATTGCTTTCTTTTTCAATTCCTACTATTAGCTCACACTTTCTCTATATTGTTCAAATTTTCAATCGTTTTTAAATGCATTTTAAAGCACACAATTGAGCTGAAATTTTATATACACGCTTATTTTGGATGACAATACAGTAATTTATTTATGATTAATAAAAATTAATTGATTAAAATTAATTATTCAGCTACGTTGGCATCATTTTTGGCAACTTAGCGACCCTTTTGGCGACTTGTGTCAAAACTTGAAAAGGTTTTTTTCTCGCATTTAAAGCGTTCATTTGAGCTGAAATTTAATATACACTATTGTTTTGGGTTAATATACACTATTGTTTTAAGTCCTCGTGTTACTGAATAGTGTGACGTTAATATTCACTCACTCAGTGCAGTACTTTATTATGTTCTATCTCGATATTCTACTTCTGGCAACGAAACCACGTTCGCTCTTTGATAATCTTTATGTTGGGGAAGTTTGAAGAGTAGGGTGCCAGTTCAGGTGTCGTCCTCGTCACTTGATCGAGACTCAGAATTACAAGGTTCGTCGCCAGTTGTCATCGCGCAGGCTTAGAGTAAGAAGTTAACAAAAAAACAAAAACAAAAAAATCAAATCTACAAGTAGATAAAAATAGGTAGAAACTGAAAATTGATTTCTTTATGAACTTTCTCGTTATGATGCTGACTGAAGTGACGGCAGATAGATTATACGACAAGTAAAAAGTTTTTCGTCGATAAAAACAAATTTTATAAAATGATAAACACATACAAATCAGCAAAGCTAATGAGGATAATAATCTTCATTCAAGTCTACAATAGTCTGTCAGTGTTTTGGCAACTTTTCAATCCCTTCTGCAAGGAACTGTGGCGAGGATTCCAGAAAGCAGTTGACCTGGTTTATGATATCGACATTTGAATGGAAGATTGCACCATCAAGATGCAGCTGCAGATGTGAAAATATATAGTAATTCTAAGGCGCTAGGTCTAGACTGTATGGTGAATGTTACATCAAATCCCTCTTCAGCGTGTAGAGTGTCCAGCCGGTCATCGCTCTAACATTGTCTTTCATTAACATTTCATCTTAATGAAAGACAACCACCTTCTTTCCGAGGTCTTTTTTTCGTTTTTCGCGAATGGCATCGCTAACTTTAATTAGCATATTGCTGTATATTGTACTGTTGATAGTTTGCCCGCTTTTCAGGTACTCTTTATAGATAATTCCACGACAATCGCACAGAGAAAGACAAGTACCTTCTTATTAGTTCGCGTTCGTCTTGCAACAGAACCTGCTGACCACCGTCCTTTACGGCTTGTATTGTTGTAATACACCCATTTTTCATCACAGGTCCCAATTCTGTCCAGAATGTTCCCTTTCCTTTGATCTCTGAGCAGATCCTAACAGGCTGCTTTTCTCTTGCTGTTGTCTTCAGCAGTCAATTCATGAGGCACCCAGGAGTTAAACTTAAACGTTAGATTTATACGTTTGAAAGCTTCAACTACTGATTTTTTACAAATATCAAGTTCTAAGACAAAATTAGCGTTGAAACATTTTTGTCGATCAATGATTAGTTCAGTTTTTAAAAGTGAACTTGTCGCTTATCGGTGAGGGACTAAGTTATATTCTCTATCTTCCTTAGACCCTAAGTCCATCTGGATTCTGTCTGATAGTCGAAGTGCCATCCAACATTTGTCAAACTGGAGTAGCGTTGGTGATAAAACTGGAACTTCTATTCTTAATAAATTAAAACAAGTCTCATCATCTTGTGATGTGCCCTTTCAGTGGATCCACTCGCATGTAGATATATGGGGTAATGAAGAGGCGGATGCCTTGGCAAAGGAGGGTGCCACAGAGGCTCTGGCTACATCTAATTGCCTGACCTATCTTGAGCTGTACTCTGCCAGAAAACATATTGATAAAAAACTTGGCTCGACCCCCTGGTTCATATTTGGTATCGAACTGATTCCCCTGAAAGATCCCTTGCCTTGAATTGCGACAGATGCACCCAGACGGTAGTTTCCAGATTTTTTAGTGACATTTAAGAAGCCTTGCCTTTCAGGATGGCCATAAAACCCCTCCGATTTGTCCTAAATGTAACATCGAACAGGCTTCCCCAACTCGTATTCTTGGATGCCTGGGTTTGTCCTACGACGACTTACTAGGTCTTCCTATGCTTGTTTATGACTTTTTGAGGGTGAATAAACTCATAGATCTCGTGTAGCAGAAGCTAGACAAGGAGATAAGCAACAACAGCAACATGATTTGCTTTAAATGGTAACAATAAACCTCAATAGGGCGGCCAGAACGTAGTTCATCTTCAATGCCGAAATTCCCGGCTTTAAAATTTCAAAACCCAAACTTTTATTGTATCATAAGAAACAGTATTCAATCCTAAACTTTCACACATTTTTGGGCATTCAATTGCGCTGAGTTTATTTCGCAACTCAAGTACATAATCGCTCTGATCTATTAACGTGATAGCCACTGGCGTAGCTAGTCCTTAGTGGCTCTACATCTAAAAGTCTTGGGGCCCTTTTTTGAGGACTAAGGGGTCTCAGGGGTGTTAACTTTTTCTGGGGAGGGCTGAAAATATAAACAATATTCAAATACATATAACTCTTTCAAATTAAAATTAAATAATTCGAATCTTTTACTCATTATTCATAAAGGAATGAGGCTTCAGAAAAGTGTATAAAATGTTTAAAATATAATCATAATTTTAAAAATTATAAGTATATGAAAATTAAAAATTTTTTATAAGAAATATTAATTAAGTTTTACTGCGCGCACACTATTTTCTAAAATAGTAGCTTTTGATGCATAAAACTTTATAGACTTTTAAAAAATGTATCATACACTTTAAGCCCTAGTAAATTAAGAATAATATGTCTTTTGTATTTCAA